>JAQIWK010000978.1:0-12348 GCA_034695265.1 Dissorhina ornata | reverse complement strand
TTAGCCCCTCCTATAAATAGTTATATTATTTCAATTAAATACACTTATACTGCCATCTACAGTCTTAGCCCCTTCTATAAATAGTTATGATTACAATCAAATAAAACTAATTGTATACACAAAATTGTATTTATTTTTTATAGGTTTGAATAATAAATTGTATTTATAATATTAACTGCCCGGGTAATAACATTTACTGTCCGGGTAATCACATTGAATGTCCGGGTAATTACATTTACTGTCCGGGTAATCACATTTACTGTCCGGGTGATCACATTGACTGTCCGGGTAATCACATTGACTGTCCGGGTATTCACATTGACTGTCCGGGTATTCACATTGATTGCTCGGGTAATCACACTGACTGTCCGGGTATTCACATTGACTGCTCGGGTAATCACATTGACTGTCCGGGTAATCACATTGACTGTCCGGGTAATCACATTGACTGTCCGGGTAATCACATTGACTGTCCGGGTATTCTATCCCACAGCGTGGGGTGTGGGGCAAAAATATTTTTTTACCCCACGGTGTGGGGTAACCACCCCACGTCATGGGGTGGATTAGTACATCCCGTTTAGATACAAACACACGGCTAGTATGGCATCACCGGAACAATTACATATGGATTCATCACCGCTATAGTTGGCAGCTATTAATTCATTAATTTTATAAATTTTAATTATAAATTAAATTAAAATGCATTTAAATACAAGTTATATTAACTAAAAACATTTGCTGAAAACTATTTTAGCAATCAATTTAACAATACATACGTTTATCAGAAAAAGTCTTTCGCACGTAATAAGTGGCCAAACAAATCAACAACATTGACGTTAAGGGTATAACTAAAACCAAGTAATGCCAAGACATCTGGGCGACCACAGCGCTGGACATCTTATGGACACATATCATAAAGCCTTCACTGGACGGGCTGGCGGTGGACGTCGGTAAGTGTGTATCACTATTACTACTTGAAGTATACAAAGCACTACTGGATGTGTTGCTAACTCTGTCCAAAAAGTGGTAACTATTATTATCATCCACATTGACAATTTCACCCATGGTCAAATAGACCAATTGGGGTACAATCCACGCTATACAGGCCGCATAGCTAAGCGTACGGGCCCGACGGGGTGGAAATGCATCGTACAGTTTACGCATACAAAGTACAGCCAGTAATATCGTGGTTATCTGGCCACTGACCACGTGTTGGATGACAGGTATGTCCAACAGTGGCCATACGGTTGAGTTGTAAAATGAGTGCAACAAATAGGGCAGCCATGAGGACAGGTAAGCGCAACTACCGATGATTATAAAAGCACAGGTAGTGGTGTGGACACAATGGCGCATACGGCCATGGCATAGCATTTTGATCAAGCACATTAAGTTCATTATAAATAATGATGTGCTGAATGTTAGCCGCAAAAGGGCCGCCGTATTAACGCTGTTGGACGTCATGTTTGGTTAATTAGTTTATATGTTTTGAATCAATTGTTTTTATAAAACTTCTTTTAACACACTTTGAAACACAATTCAATTTAAAATAAAACTTATTGTATTAAAACTTTCAAAAATTAATTTTTAAATTTTTTTTAAATAAGGCAATTTTTAGTATCTTAAAGCATTTTGGTACAACAATGGTATAATTTTCAAGAAAAAGTGGTTTAATTTTCGCCAAGAATTGTCCACTAAACCGCCGAAGATCACCATAGACTTTGCTGGATCATTGTTAAAGTATAGGAGGAAAATCCCATAGGCTTTGTTGGGAACACAGCTTAAATCCCATAGGGGGGTGGGGGGTCCAGCCCGAATCTATAATCTACATTATAACATATAATGCAGATAAAAATCTAACTTATAATATTTCCGACATAGTAACCATATGGTATAAAACTAATTTACAATTCTCCATTTTTGATTTAAACATTTTTATTTGAATTAAATTATTAATTTGTGAAATATACTGGTATTTTAGCTGGGCATTTTCAGATAAAATTAAAAAATTATAAGATTTGTGATTATAATATATTTAAAATTGTTGAAAAAAAGTTAACAATGAAATTTAAATTAATTAAAGTGATAACTTGTAATTTGAACGTCATGTGTATAATTTGTATGTATTTTAATAAAATTAATATCAAAATTATTGATAGGCATTATATATGTAATACATATACACTGTATATATATACTTATATTAATTTATAATTATGTTGATTAAGTTGCAGTTGTATTGGCAAATGATGTCCAACAGCAACAACAACAACAAGAGTCAGATCAAGTAATATCTGACTCTTGGGAAGAGTATGAGTTAGGAAATGGCCAACCATTGCCAGATACTAACCAAACATTGACAAATGTCTGTATAGTGCGAGGGAGTCATATAATATTTACAGACAAAATGTAATCAGTATAACTATTCAAATGCACTTTAATAATTTATGTTTATAAAATTATTGTAAATAAAACTATTACAGTGTTTTTATTAACTTAATCCAATTGATTTATATGAACAGCTAAGGAGTTGTATACTAAACCACTGGATTAAGTTAATAAAAAGACTGTATTTTATTTTTTTTTCGCTAAACATTATACATAATAAAGCATACAGTTTTTTTTAATTAACAAATTTAATAATAATAATAATAATTATTATGTTAGAAATAATATAATTAACTAATATTATTTCCAATTTTCCAAAGTTATCGTGATTTACAACGATTCATTCGTGTAATGGTTGAATTAAAACCAACGCCACGGAGCATAGCGGTCGTCTGCACAACACCTGATATTATTTTAAAAACAAATTGGATGTGCATTAGAAAAAATGTCACTGAAGTTCAAGCTATTAATACTAAATTAGCTGATTCTCGTCAACTAAAACTAAACACTGTTGGGTATATTTATGACATAATACAAAATGGTCCACAAAAAAGCACAATTGGTCACTTGCTGTGGTGAGTTATGTTATGTATCTCCCAACAGGCATTTTAAGTGTTATGTATCTCATCGTGTAAATCTAAACTTATACAAACTCATTTGAACATATCATTAATAATAATTAAAAAAATTTTAATGAGCTAGTAACAACTTGGTTTTATACAATTACACGCATTACACTTAAAATACCTGTTGGGAGGTACAAGTTTAGTTTATGATATTTGTGAATTTGTAGTTTATATAAAATATTTATATTAGTGTTTATATAGTTATTTTGCTACACCAAATAAATAGTAATTTTCAAACATATATTTAAAATGTAAATTGTTAATTAAACTAATTGATCTATATTTATTAATATCTGATATTCATAGTATTGCTCGAAAATATATTGAGTCACAAATTGCTTTACATTCACAAATATTTGAAGGACAACAAGTGGCCCGCGACTCATTAGCTGGAGTATTATCTATGGTTGATAAAGCCGAGAAAGTGGCCATGCTGACAAATGTTGTTGTGGATACTAATTGCCAACTCCAACCACCACTACAACAATACAACAAAACATCGTTTGTTTTGGCACTAGTTCGTGGCATTAATACATTTTGGGTGGATAAAATACCATTTTTAAATATTAAACATAACACTTTTAATGTATTTGGTTAGATAACAAAAATAAATATAATTTAATCCAAAATACAGTTAATTATTTTGTTGTGTAACCTTTGGAACACACATAATATTAATTCACATAAAACTTTTATCAGGATAAATTAAACTTTATCAATATACCTATTTATCAGGGTGAATAGTAATATTGTTACAGAAGGGGGTGAGGCTGGTCACACACCCCGGGGCGGGGACGGACGAGAAGTATTTATAATAATAAAATATTATAAACAAGGTTTGACAGCAAAGCTATAGGGATCTGCATTATAAGAAATATTACTATAGAAAAGCTAAACTATAATTGAGCTTATTGAAATGAAATAACGCTTACCTATAAACAGCAATCACAATAGTTCAAACACAAAACAATAGTGTAAAAAACAATAATTAAGTAATAAATATACTTTTCAACAAATAAATTATAAAGTATTTTTATCAACATTGGGAAATATATGTGGATACTAGAATCAGTCTGGCCACCCCCACTCGACCCACGCAATCCAAATTCAATAAGTTATTGACAATAACTCAACAAAAATGAAAAACTTAACTTTACTTAACGTTTTATTTTTGAAATTAGGCGAACAGACACTAAAAACTATAATTTTGTGATAAACAGAGTTGGCGAGAGATTTTGGAGTATGTTAAAGGCCTTGTCCAATGGCAGATATGGCATGGCATTTTTCAGGCATATATAACGCATTGATTAAGCATTAACCAGGCATTTGTCAGGCCTTTGTCAAGCATTTGTTGGGCATTATTCAAGCATTTTTCAGGCATTTAGCAGGCATTTATCATCCATTAATAAAGCATTTATTAGGCATTTATCAGACATTTATCAGACATTTATCAGAAATTTATCAAACATTTATCAAGCATTTATCAAACATTTATCGAAAATTTTAATAAAATAATAAACAAATTAATAAAATACTCAATTAAATTTATGTATAAAATATTAATTTCCAGTGAACTGAATAAATTAAAAAATTAATTATATTATTGACAATTAATATTGTCTCATTGTATTAAATAAATTGATTTCTATAACAATAAAAGCCCTGAAAAGTCAAAATTTGAAATAATATGAAATGTAAATAGAAGATGTAACAGTAAATAGTGTTGCAAAAATGCATACAACTCTTATCCCTAACATTTTACTAAAAATTAAGTGAAGTTTTTATAAGATTGCAAAGCAAGTGTAGCGAAGTTTTAATTACAATTAAACTAAACTGTTATTTTATAATATTGGATAATTAATGCAAACATTTTGTCATTAATTGTATCCATTGTTGTTAAGACTTACGACACATATAGACTGTTATTGACTTTATGTTTACAATTAGCTATTTATTGGATTTGAATGGGTTTTTAACGCTATGCCAGTGTTGTACCAATTTGACTAAACCTACTTGCGCTTGTCTAATACCAGTATATCCAATTAATTATAAACTAAATCATTGTATTGGCTCTGAAATGGCTCTTCAGTATATTTGATACACTTGTTAAATCCAAGATTTTGAATCCCTGATATTCTTTCTGTCTGTTTTATTAGTAACTTTACTGGTATTAAACTGTATGTAAATAATTGTAATTAAGTCTCCCAATTGTCTACCAATTCTGTATCCAAATCTTCGTAGTATTTATGCCGACTTAAAAAATAGTAGTTTTATTGCTTTAATTTTTACAAATAAATGTAACATAGATTGATAACAAACAAAACTCATATCGCAGACTAATGCCTAACCCTTTTGAAAATGGGCCTTTCGTTTGTCGGCTTATGCCTCTACTGTGCATTTCAAACGATTTTAATCTTAAAACAATTTACAATTGAGAGACTTAATGACAATTATTTACGTACAGTTTGATACCATTAAATTTTCTAATAAAACAGACAGAAAAAATACCAAGGATTAGCTGTGTAAGGTTTAGTGTTGTGCAAAGCACACGTAATCATAAAGCACACTGTCCTATGCAGTTCAGGCCTTTTGTTCAGTTACTGGTAATTATTTAAGTGATAATCATTTAATCAGTTTTTGGCTTTTAGTGACATAATTATTATGCATTGTATCGTTAGTACCGATGATTACCTGAGATTAATGGGTTGAAAAGTATTCTTAACTTATTGTGAAATTAATAGTTAATTATTTTAATAGTATTAATAATAGTAGTTATCATAGCTTAAGAGGTCAACAATGGTTTTTTGGCTATTGGGTTGATTGACAATTAAATTGTATTTAATTTGGCGATCAATTGTTAACAATAATTTGTTTGACATTTTCCCTCCTATTTAGTTAATTGTATACGTATACATTTATACATTTAGTCTACAAACAACATTATTTGTCTAATTACCTGGGCCAATACTTAAATATTATGTTTTGGAATATGAATAAAATTCACTGATTTAGTTTTATATTATTTTAAATTTTAACATTTCAGGGCTTCATAAGTAAATATTTTAAGCTATAAAGTTATTACAAAAAATATTTTTAAAATATTTAAAAAATAATTGTTTGTAATTTATTTTAAAAAATATTTTTCACATAATCAAAATAAAAAGTTTTTGATTGTAATACAAAATATTTATTTTAAAAACTTTATATGACAATCTGCCATATATGCCCAACATAGGTCGATAAATGTCAATAAGTGCTTGTCATGCCTTTGACTACCTCTAATTTATGGGCGTTCCGGAAAACCATCCGGAAAACCATATCCATTGAAAACACATGAGAGAGGGTTTCTGTCGCCATATCACTGATAAATTATATAAATTTGAGTATTACTTAACGTTATTTGTATTATTTATCAAGCTAATTTACAATGATGTTTTAAATGTGGCTATCAGTGATTGATAGCCGTCAAACTAACTTCTAAAATAGTCTGATTATTTTTTATTAATAATACACTTCAATTTAATTATTTTTGGGTTAATTTTACTCGCCAATTAAATTAATATTAGCTAAACTATAGTAATTAAAATTACATTATAAATAATTTTATTAAAATAATGTAACATTAAACTTTACTTCAATTTACACGTGTATTTAATCGAATTAAAATTGTAATATATTTATTAACATTTATATTAAAATACTAATTCATCAGAATCAATAATAATAATAATAATAATAATAATAATAATAATAATAATAATAAGTTTCTAAAAAATATATGATTGACTAATAAGTTTAATTATAGAAATATGGCATTTTGTGTTCTTTAAGTCTTTACTTAAAAATAAAATTTTTGGCAAAACCGTTGATATTTAACAATATTTCCGTCATTACGAGTAAAAACTGGTCGATTGGGTCGAAGCATGTTTTGCCATATATTTACATCGTCTGAAACCTGTATAGTTAATAATTTATATTATAAGTATATTTAATGTTTTATATTACAAGTATATTAAGTATATTATTATAAATAATTTTTATATAAAACATACAGTGATTATAGGTATCTATCTTATATTTATCCTAACCGATTTACATCTTATAACGTTTATAAAATGAATGTCAGTTAGTGCTTAGAAATATTCTCTTTTTTTAAGTTGGAGGGAAATTTCTAGAAATTTAGAAATTAGAAACAGAAATTTAAGGGGCAAAAAGGGGCAATGAGATTCCCACTATATTTTATAAAATATAATTAATTTTAGCTGTTTGTATCAATAAAATAAAATTAAAATATTTATTAATCAGGAAACAAGTACTATTAGTTCTAATTATAACTATAAAATCTAATTAGTACTAAATATAACCAATTTTTAATTTACAATTAACATAGTTTACACATTTCAGCATTATTGTCTTTATAAATAAATTTACTGTAGATGTTTATATTATGTTTGTAACCTTTGTTCAAATAAATAACTAAACAATAGATAAATTTATTTAAAACTTTGATATTAAAAATTAAGTTTACATTTTTAATTAAAATAAATTAAAATATAAATTTAATAGAGGAATCCTATTCCCTTTTATGGGATTCCCATATTAAACTAAATAATAAATTGCTTGATTAAGAAACTATACTGTGAACAATTTCCATCATGCAATTTTATGATATAATGCAATTTACATCATAAAATTTCTATTTCTAGAACCCTGTTATAAAATAATGACATATAACGTCTTATATAATTATAATATTCATGCTAAAAAATAATAATTAATTCAATTGTGTAAATTTAATATATTAACAAGCTCAAAGCATATTTTAACAATACTTATCTATTTTAAATTAGCGAAAAAATAATTTAATTTAAAAATAAATTAATAATTCAGAGATAATCGTAATAATTTAAAAACGTAATTAATTTAATTATAGATAAATTGACTGCTTTAAAGTTGTAGATTAATCTTTAAACTTTTTAATTTATATGATTATAATTAGACTCCCAAAATGTTAAAATTTTTAAACACGAAACACGAACAAATATTTTTATAAATTTTTTTGCACGCACGATATAAGCCTAAAATTTACAAACACGCACGACATGCACGACAAAACACGATATAAGCTAAAAATAATGTTGAATTAATTCAATAGTAGTGTTGTCAAAAACATTAAAATATTGTTATGGTATATATTAAAACAATATCGTTTTTTTCAGTACAATATGATTAATTAATAGTATTATAAACACACAAGTGATGTATAGATACAATAATTGGGTTTCTACCAAAAAATATTTGTAACAAATACCAACATTTATTAAAAATTTTTGCTATAATTTATGGTAAAAATCTTTAGAAAATTTTTTGTCAAACACGAAACACGAGTTAATTTTTAAAGCCATGCACGAAACACGACTTTTAAAAAAATCTCGTGCGTGCATAATTTGCACAACAGTCGTGAACACAATTTGGGAGTCTAATTATAATGCATACGTTCATGTTTAATATTTACAATTTTTAATTCCTAACATAAATTATGTCTAACATTAAATACGTTTGTTGTATGAAATTAACATGGGAATCCGACCAAAAATTATGATATATTGATTTTTTTTATTGCAGAAATAGATTCTTTGTCACCTAAATAATGTTTAATCAAAAATTTTCAAAAATTTCAATTAATAAAAAAGTTATTAGATATTTTTAGTAAATTTCTTAGAAACTTTTGGCCAAGGGAAATTTCTAGAAATTTAGAAATAAGAAATTTTAGGGAAATTTCCTATTTGCCAGCACTAATGTCAGTTTAAAACTTACCAAAGATTTAAAAAATATATAGCAACATAATGAGATGAAAATATTTTTACGTTGGTAATAAGAATATTCTTGTAGAATGACTTGGTTTAAACCAATCGGCAAAAAATCGGAAATCATTAAAATTCCTAACAATTTTCTTGATTTTAGATTATATTTTCCAAACAAAGTTATAAAATTTAAAGGTGATATTAATTTGAAATAAATGTCCATAGTTAACAAAGTACATTTGTTAAACAATTTCAATTGAACCGTTCCCGTGACTTCGGGTGGGTTAACGTCAGATAATTTGTTCATTTGATACTTGGTTGTTAATATATTGCCAATAATTTGTTTGTGAACGTAAATAAAATGTTGAGCATCCATACCATTTTCTCCTATTTGCTATTTGATAATTTTATAATAAAATTTTGCAAATTATATAAATTTCCATACAATACTTAACACGTAAACGGTTTTTATTTTTGGTATGCATTGTATGATGAAAATAATAAACTTATATAAATTTATAACTATACGAGTCCTACAATGTATTTCAATTATTTACAAAATATCAAGTGTTAAGCTCTATTGATGGACTCTGTATGAGTGTTATACAACATGTTTTAAGATTCTATTATTAATATGTTTCTCTTAGACTCCATCCTCTATCTCTCTAGTCATTCAAAGACTCCACTCATAGACAAGGCTTCTTAAAATATGCTGTACAATGTGCAGCAAAAATTAACCTAGCACATGATTTGTCATCTAAATCTGTGATTGGCTGTAATTCTAAATGTACTAATTCATAACAGCTTCACAAAATTTTACAATCAATAACAGTTATCGTTGCTTTGCAATCAAAATCACAGCTAAAAGCTTTGTATATTAATACTGTAATTAAATAGAAGAAATATATAAATTTATTAATACCTCAGCATTTATATATACTTCATCTTTTACAATGGACACTAATGACAAATCGAAATCAAAATAATCTTGATATCGGGAAGGATAATAATCTGGATCCACATTATTTTTATGATACCAAATATAAATTAATTCATTTTTTTCAATAACCGCCCATTTATTGGTCCGAGTGTTTAATGATTCAATTTTATTTTCTAGTTTTATAATAATAATAATTATAGATTGATATTATAATAAACATAATTATATTATTATATATAATATATTATACAGTATATGAATGTACAATACTATGATGGCAGATCATAACGAACAACTTGCTAGTAACAAGTAATGTATATTATTTGTCGTGGGTCGATTTATTTGGTTTAAGTTTTATTGTTTAGTTTATTAAAAAATAATTGCTCATATTAATATTTGAGGGGTAAAATGGAGGGTCAAGCAAGCGTTTGCTATGGCCATTTAGCATTACTGCATAGTGTGCATAGTCTATGTTATAAATTCTATGATGTACAGCACTATATCAGGAACTATATTTGTCTTACCTCGCTGTATATGGACAATAGTTGACCTTTGTCATTCAATAATTACAAATTTTTAAGTAAAATATTACTTCAATTAGGTAGTTAATTATAAAAATTATCTAATTACAAAAGTTCAAAATAATAAACATTTTATTTATTTTAAAGTTACTAATGCAAAGGTTTTATAACTAAATATGTTTATCATTATAGTGAAATTTTCATAATTAAAAATCTTTAATTAAATTAAAAACTAGATTCAATTTGCAACAATTTATTGAAATTTAAATCTGCGAATGGCCACTTGATGACCTGAAAATTAATTAATTTAGTTTTTATTTATACTTTTTTATGTTAAAAATATAGCTTTAAATTTATACATTTGAATGAGTTTTGATAAATTTATGAATTATAGTATTAAATTACTAAAAGTTTTTAATAATTATATTTTTATAGTATGTATGAGTAATTGGTAATTATTCATAGCTTTGTATAACAAGCATTTTTATAATGAATTTTCATTCACATTTAGAAATATATTTAAAATTATAGTTTATTTTGTATCAAAAACAGTAGTTATTAATAATTTTGTAATTATTTTGTGACGGGTCTTGGTTTTGAGAGCGCTTCCACAGGTGATGTACAAGCGCTGGATCGACTCGTCGGGGAACGTCTGCGGGACTAAAGTCCTTTAGGCGTTGAGTGAGTGATTGATTGTTAGGATTGAGTGATGCATTGAGTCAATTGGATTGACATCAACGGTAGCCGGTCTGGAGTGAGTGATTTGTGTGTGAGGTACCCGTCGGTGATGTTGGTCTTGAGGTGTAGATCTGTCCGTCGGCCGTGACTCGCACTTGCCGACAGTCAGATCTGATCGTTTGAAGGAATGGTGTGGTGAATCAATGGTTACACAAAAGTGTGGTTTGAAAGTGATTTTTATTGATCATTCATGGGACTCCAGACTCGACTGAGAGCTGGTATTGTAGTGACAGTTGTATTTATAGACAATTGAAAATACATACACAAAGGCTATGTATGCTTTGGTGTATGAATGGGATTAGTGTCAAAGGATTAGTGAAAAAGTGTTGAAATTCTGAGAATTGGGTACAGGTATGGGTTAGTGAAGGAAAGGCTATGGGAGGTAAATGACCTCAAATGGTACCGAGGTTTGGTCAGTGATTTCGGGAAGAATCCATCGTAGGATCTTATTGTAAATTTAGGATAATGTTTAGGTGATGATGAAATATAGATTGTGTGAATGAATCTGGTGGCAAATTAGCCTGAGTGAATCAGATTGGGTGATAAAGTTGTGGTAATGTTAAGTCTATGGGGAAATATGGTGGACTTAAGAGGAAGATATCTGGCAATGACAGACTCTAAATTTGTTGTAATTTTGGGAATAGATTCGGGTTAGTGTCCAGTATCTACTATAAAAAGGATTGGTTCGGGTTTGGAATGGTTGTGGATCTATTTGGTGATTTCTGAAGATGTAAGTGTGAGTGCATAGAAAAGTATATGTAGTGCAATGCATCGAAATGTATGTAAATATGATTATAATTGATTAAAAATTTAAATATAAAACAAATGATAAGACAATAAATGGTAACTAAATTAAAGTTAATTATGATAACAATTAGATTTGATGATACTACTGTGGTGAAAGTGGTATTTCATCACAATATCATATGGAGGCTATTTATGAAACTTACCAATTTGTTTGGATATTTATAATTTATATTTATAAAGTTATAAATATTATATTCATAATTTATTAAATTGTAAAGCACTGTTTTTACAGCTATTTTGAATCAAATATAATTAAGTGTAACTAAATTTGTAGAAATATAATTTAACCTAATTTAAATCCATTTTTATATAATTAAAATATTTTGTTCATATTTTTACAATGACAATGGAGTTAAAACCAAACTCATTCAAAGCTTAGAGGTGCTAAAATAATAGATGGCAGTATAAGCGTACAGTGTTGAACCCAAACACATTCAAAGCTTAGAGGTGCTAAAATAATATGTGGCAGTATAAGTGTACAGTGTTAAACCCAAACTCATTCAAAGCTTGGAGGTGCTAAAATAATA
>JAQIWK010000977.1:0-12348 GCA_034695265.1 Dissorhina ornata | reverse complement strand
ATTATATAATAATGCAGATGTTGTGTATGTTTTTTTTGATGGTAATATACAGGTAAGAATTTCTGATCGCATACCATGCAAATGTTAGGAACATTATAAATTTATATTGAAAATTTTAAACTTTAAAAAATGCCTTTTAAAAAATCTTTTAATAAGTTACAATTTAACAAATGTGACATAGAGCTTTATTTATTAACTATTAGTTCAAAAGAATTGTACTGTAATTTAAATGTATATATGAATTAATTCACCCTGTACCTGTTTAGAGAGACCAAGAATATATATATATATAAAACAGTTTTTGTTGGTTGGGATTGCTATAAGTGATGTGATGTACCAGTGATGATGAAAACTGGCACTGATGTGCACTCCACCCAAACCTAATCATTAATTATTAAATATTATATATACTCTTATAGTTGTTGTTTGCATATAAAACTAAGACAGAAAGTATGAAAGATAGTAGAGAGAGAGAGAGAGAGAGAGAGAGAGAGAGAGAGAGAGAGAGAGAGAGAATAGTGGCGTAAACCTGGCAAAAAAATTGTTTCAATATATTTTGCCACTCGTTTCCCAGTAATAATTGTAATCACTATACAAAAGTAAAATAAATTAATAGTTAACTATAAATGTTTACACTATATATAAGCTTACAATATATTAATATAATAATTTTTAATTTAAGTTTTATTTAAAAATTAAAATTAATGCTAAAATTATTGTTATTGTTATTTTCTTCTTATGCTTATTAATGATTTAGTATTTATTTTTTGATTAATTAATATTTATCAAACAAAAACTAAAAAATTTAATTAATATAAATGTTTTAAGTATGGATTAGATTAAAAATGCAAAAATACATTAATATTAATAATAATATATAAAAATATATATACATTATTGACATAACTTTGTTTTAGTGTTACACCACTACTAACAGGACTATTGATTAGATGTCTATTCACTAGAAATTATTTTCGGCTCAATATTCATAGTGTGGGCTGAAAATTCAATTTACTTAACACTCAAAACCATTAAAAAAGGCTTTTTTATGAATGTCTTAAATGTGAATCAAATAAGTTTTTGTGTATATTGTATATAACAAAAGTAAAGCAATATATTGTTTGAATATTTTCTTGTTACTTAATATTTAATATTATCAAAAAAAAACACATCAAAGTATTGGTTACAAACAAATGTAATATATTTCACAAAAATATTCTTATAATACTTATAAAAGTATTATAAAAGTCTACTTATGAGAGATAATATAGCCATTAATGTTATGTTTATTTGATGTTTTATATTGACTATAAAACACAAAAATTGGTTTTGTATTCAAACAAAACAATCAATATATCAACTCTTAAAGTAGATATTTATTGGTTATATTACCTTGGTATTGTGCCAATCAATGATTTTATTTTATTTGTAAAAATTATTTTCGCAACAAAAAGCTATAAAAAGTTAAATAGTTTTTAGGAAATAATTTTTTTTCTTGTAATACTTTTTATAGTGAATGAAGTCATTGATATAATAATTTTGTCTTTCAATTAATTTAATTAAAACATTATATTGAAAGCAAACTAAACTAATATATAAAAGTAATCCAATTAATTGGTGGTGTTTGTTTAATAGATGTTAAACACAATAAACTTTATATATTATATAAATTTAATGTTTAATTTTAATCAATACATTATACAGTAAGTCTGTATTATCGGGTCGACCCAAATGTCACTAATGTATTGAATTACACTAATTAATAGAGAGGTTATGAAAAAAAACACACAATTATTGTTGATTTACACTAACTTTTAAATCTGTTTTAAGACAATATTTTAAATTAATTGCTTGAAAATAGTTAAATAAAATAATATAAAAAGCTTTGATAATGTTTGTCTAATATTATTTAAAATAAATCACTTTTAAACTAGACTTTACAAAACAATATTTATTTATCTATACATACATATGTAAAAAAATATATATTTATATAAACTATATTTAAGTTAATTTAACAATTGATTTACAATATTAAATTATATTACTGTACATTAAATCAGATAATTAAATATCTAAATTTAAAAAAAACAATTTATAATAAATTGTTTACAAAGTGATTAAAACAAATTTATTAACAAAAAAAATATATTTAAAAAAATTAATATTTGTTTTTCAGTTTAATTCAAGTCTATCGGCGTCGAGAAGGGTGTAGAGAAGCGGCTCCAGAAGTGGGCGGTTCTAGCATTGATTGTTGGCCTTTCATTGACTGGTATTGAGCTGACTGTTGACCGGCGGCCGTTGTCCGTACCGGCGACTTATGTATGGTTTTGTTAGTTAAAGGACTGGTCGGTGAAGTTAACGCCGGTATGATCTGAGAAGTGGCGTTACTATTGTCCCCAAATGACTGTTGACTATCACATTGGGACTCATCCTCACCGTTACGGCAATCGACGCCTCCATCGCACCGCCAGTTGGGAGGAATGCACCGGTGGTTTGAGCACCGGAACCATCCATCAGGACATACCTGTGCCGCACACCTCTCGGGATTCTCAAAGTTAAATGTAAAACAATACAAATTAATTGTTTAACATATTTTTAAAAACTATTTTAAATTTATTAATTACTTCATCGGATTTGTCGCCGCAATCATCGCTTCCGTCGCACAACTAATAAATAAATATTTTGTTTAAATTAATCAAAAATAAAATAATTATTTGAATAAAAAATAAAACAATTGTTTGAAGTCCTAACCCAATGCGGGTGCGCACAGATGTTGGTCTCGTCGCAGCTGAAGAAGTCTGGCGGACACGTGACGTTACGAGGACACGGACTCGGGTGGCGCTCATCGGATGCCAAACCATCTTTACAATCAATAACACCATTGCAAACAGTATTCATAGGAATACATCTATAATTAAAAAGTATTTCATAATTTATTTGTTAATTAAATTTTCAATTAATATTTGTATTGTTAGTTTGCATTCAAGTAACCTATTGTCGGCGCATCGGAACCAGTCCTCCGGACAGTCAAAGTTTTTACAGTTATTATTGTCTTCATCTGAATTGTCACCGCAATCGTTCTCGCCGTCACACCTGAAGTATGAATTATACATATATTTAGAGATAATATTTGGACATAAATTAGATCCAAAGACAATTACATCCAATTAGGTAGAGCGCAGACATTAGTATCGGTACACTTGAACGCATAGGGCGGACACGTCACGTTACGGGGGCACGGGCTTGGGTGCATTTCATCTGATGCATAGCCTTTTAGTTCATAATAATAATAATTATAATTAAAAAATCAAAAGTTAATAATATTTGAGTCAATATTTTTTTCAAATGAAAGCTCATTTACTAACCATCTTTACAATCGATGGTACCGTCGCAGACCTCCTCCATAGCGATACATAGGCTATGGTTAGCGCAGGCAAAGGTGTC
The DNA here is from genome assembly GCA_034695265.1 of Dissorhina ornata. Classification (NCBI taxonomy): domain Eukaryota; kingdom Metazoa; phylum Arthropoda; class Arachnida; order Sarcoptiformes; family Oppiidae; genus Dissorhina; species Dissorhina ornata. Next base: position 8,901 of record JAQIWK010000977.1, on the reverse strand, counting down.
TTCGGGACAGGGAGTGTATTCTGTGTCCAAACAAATTAAGTGAAGATATATTTCATAATAACAATTAAGTGGATAATTAATTACCGCAACCCCTTTCGTCGGACCCGTCCCTACATTGCTTTTGTCGGTCACATTTGGCACTCTTTGGGATACAACGGCCCGAATCGCACCGAAACTCGGTATTATCATCACATTTGACATCAGCTGTCGATTGATATTAAATGTATTTTAATATAAAAGTAAGCATTTGTTGGCCTAAACCCTACTTACAGCACATCATCGGGTGCTCATCGGATCCATCGCCGCAATCGTTATCGCCGTCGCAAATGAGATCTTAATTTATTTTTTAAAATGTAATTTGTTTTACAAACTTTTGATTCAAAACTTAAAAGTTTATTAAATCATAAGAGTTTTAAAAATAAAACTAAAAAATTCTAATTTTAATTAAAAGTAATAAGTATAATATAATCAGATATTCTATAAAATTAAATATAAATAATATTAAAAAAAATTGCGGAAATAAATAAATAAAACAAAAATAAATATAAAGAAATCAATTGATAAATCAAATATTATATTAATAACTACTAAAAAAGGTCCTAAAAATTGATGTCAAGAAGTAGTTAAAAATATTTTGGTTTCCTTTAAATTATTATCAAAAATGACACAAATTATGGATAAAACAAAATTATATATATTTTTAGTTTTAAAAATATATATATTTATTATCTTTGACTAAAAGCTTACAAGCTTACTATGTTTTATTAATATATTTTTAATATATTATTATAACTTTATTTTTGTATTGACTTACTTTCGGGCAAACAGTTGCCATTACGGCACAGATAATAGTCGGGTGGCCCGCAGTGGACAGTCTGGTAATCTTCTTGGGTTAATGTCAATGATATCAAACAAAATAGTGACAAAATTGCCAAATGATAGCTTCACAACAAATAGATATTTTTATAAATATAAAAATGTTAATAAAATCTTTCAATAATTAAATATATTTTTTACATAAAAGTCATACCAATTGTTATGATTATTTGAAGACATTGTCATAAGATTTTTATTTAATGGTCACTAATATTGTCGACACAATCGACGGTAAAAATGAATTGAATACACGATGAAAAAGAGAGGAACAGATGTACTCAAAGACAACTACAACAACCCAACTGATCCACACAAACCACTAGTAGTTATTGTATTGATATGAACTCAAAAAACAAACCACTTTTTTGTTGATCCAAAGATAAAAAGTAAGTCTCAATATAAACTTACTTTGACTTACTTTTGCCCACAAATTAAATAAATAAATTTTTTTTAATTATTTTTATAATTTTACTTAAAATAAGAAAAATGAATAGAGAGAGCGATAACCGCTTTATATGATAAATAAAAGTTTTAAAAAACTAATTTATGAAAAACAAATTTATTATATACCGGTGTTTTTAGAGAAACGGCACAGTAGTCTATGTGTGTGACGGTGTGATTACACTTATGTCTTATGGTGTCGACCAGAAAATTGTAAAAATAATAATTTGAACTAATTTTGTTTCAAAAAATATATATAATTTCAATGTGTCACACAGTATAACAAATTATATTTCATATATATATTTAAATAATAAAAAGTGTCTTTGATTTGTGTGAACCCGAAACTGGTTTTCTCTCTCTTTAGTAAAAAACTTTTTATTTAAAGTCTCTCTCTCTCTCTCTCTCTCTCTCTCTCTCTCTCTATCAAGAATCCATTTCAAGAATAATTTGATGTTTGGTTTAAATTAATGTAATATTATAGCTGATAATCAAACACAATAAATGTCTTGAAATAAATTGATTGGTTTGTCTATCAATTGCTAGTCTAATAAAACCACTTAAAAAAGTCTTACTTAACTTACTTACACATCGATGGCATGACTCCAAAACCAAATTAGTTTTTGAAAGCTTTAAATATTTCATAAACTGTTAATTCGGTTAAACTTTTATTTATAACAATTGTTATTATTATTCATTAAGTAATTCATTTAAAAAAATAAGTCATTGAATTAAATTGAATGACAGGAGCCAAACATTTTTCAACAAGAATACCTATTAATGTTATTATTATTATTATTATTAAAACTATTATTACAATTGCTTTTATATTATTAGTTTATATGCACTAAAGATCTTTGACGGTTACGCTCTGTATATAAAAAGTTTATGAAATGAAATAACATTAACATTTTGGAGCCATAAGTATCCCATCAAACAAAATGTGATATAAATTATATTATATTTTTTTCAAACAATTTGTTTCATTAGGACTAGTAATACGTTAATTGGTTTTAATTTAATGTTTTCTCCCATTCATTAAAAATAAATTAATTCATATTTTTAAATATCATTTGTTAACCAAAATTGTATAACTAATTAGTTTCATATTAATTATATTCAAGTGTTTAGGAGTTCAATGATATTTGCTTTCACTTTAAATTATATTAATTACAATATAATTATTGTTATATTTCAGTTAAAATATATCTCATTAAATAATAATTTATATTTAAATTAATAATAACTGTTTAATTGTGTTAATAAAAATTTTTTTAAAAATAAATAATTATATTTTAATTGAAAGTAATTGTAGTAAATGTTAAGTTGTTGTTATAAATAAACTTTTGATACCGTTTTTGAAAAATTAAAAACCATTATAAATATCATTTTAAATAATAAATATTTATTTATAACAAAAATTATCTAATAATTTGTACTTTAATTTCAATTAAAAAAGTCTTATCTATAAAAACATCTATAAATTATATGAAAATTTATATTTAAATAATAATAATTTCAATGAAAGAAAAGTTTTGTCTAAATTTAAAAGTAAATATTTAACTAAAAAATTCAACAATAAATTAATTGTTTTGTTTAATTTGAATTAAAATTATATATAAAAAAATATAAATAAATATAATTATCGCATATTTTTGTTGTTAAAACTTAATTTGCATTATATTTCATTTGTATTTTTGTTGTTTAATTTAAATACAAGAAAAAGTTTTAATAGTTTTCTAAAATTACTACAAAATGTGAAAAATAAATAAAAAAATATATTTATTTAAGTCTTTCACTCTCTTAGCGATTAAATTAAATACTAAATTATATAATGATTTAAATCTTGTTTTTATTTCAAAAGCCTTGAAAACTGTGTTAACGGAACAGCAAAATAAGTAATAAAAAAATATTTATTTTTGATAAACAAAACAAATATTAAATTTATTTAAAAAACATTTCACTTCATTATACAAAACATACATTAAATATACAAAAATAAAAAACACTAAAACCTAAGTATGAAAATAGAAATTTTTAAATAGTATTAAAAATATAATTATAAAAAAAATAATATTATAAAAAACAATATCTCTGACCCTTTCATGTTAAATACAAAGTTAACTAAACTTTTTATTTTATTTGTAAATAATTTAAAGTATATATAATTATGGTCTCAAAAAAGTGGCATTCAATTCAAAACCCATTTTCATTCATAAAGTTTTTTATATCATTTTTTTCATTCAATATATTCAACAAAATGGTCTCAAATTTTAAGTTCAATTTCAAGATCTAATTGCAATACAAGAGAGAGAAAGAGAGAGAAAGAAAGATAAAAAGAAAGAGTTCAATGAATCCCTTATTACTATAATTATTGATTAAATTATTGGCAATAAAAATATGTTTTCAATTCATTTGTTGATTAAATACAAACCAAACCATAAGCCTATAAAAAGTTCAAAACAAATTTCATATCAATATATAATTATCACATCAAAACATTAAAATCAATCAATCGTTTAGTAAATAAAACTTTTTTCTTTAATAATAATATTTCTTTAAATACATTATATATTTAACTTATATTTATAAATGATTTCATTGATATTTTATTAATTCATTCATTTATTTATTATTATTAATATTATATTACGATTTCATTAAAACACTTATTATTATTATTTACTATAATAATGTCATTTCCGATAGTAGTGTTGTGTTTGACATAAAAAATTGTTTAATTTATATAATAATCTAAAAATTATATATTCATTAAAATAACAACAAATCAATTAATTAATGGTATAATTATTATATATTTAGTTATTATTTGTTTGTTTTTCTGGTTTTTGATTTGCAATTTACAAAATAAAGAGTTTAAAATTTAAATATATACTAAAAAATGTTTTCAATTATTATAATAATATTTTTCATAAAAATGGTAACAAATCTATTGATATTTATAAATATGTATTTCACATGACATGAGTTGTAGTTTTATATTATAGGTATATAGAGAAGTGGTTGTCATTTATAAATCATGTCTTTTTTCAATGTCTTTTCAAATACTAAACACAATTAAGCCGTCAATCAATCAGTCAAATAGTGTGTCAATCAATCAATCTATATCTCAGTCTATTTTAGTGATCAAATTGTCCCCAAATTTAACACAATTTCAATGACAATAACTATATATTTTTCTAATGTATTCATGAATTGTGAGGAAAACGCTTCAAAAAAACAAAATAAAGATAATTATAATCAAAATGTGATTAAAAAACATATGAAATCATATCATTAATGACTAAGAAATTGTTAAAATTATAATGTGTATTAAAAATTGCAAAATTAGTGATCAAATTGTTGTTTTCTTTGTGAATGAATTGCTTTTCAAATAATAATTAAATATAAATTGAGATTTAATTCTCATTCAAAATAATTTATATATTTTTTACTTTATATATAAAAAAAACTTTTATGTTATATAAAGTATTGACACATAAAACAAAAACAAACAAAAAAACTGTAAAATTCATTGATAAGTGAATTACTGTTTTAATTAATAATTATAATAAAATTGTAGTCAAAAAAATTGTGCTCTCAATCGACTTAATATTTATATTTAAAATATTAATTAATTAATTTCATAATTAATTAAATTAAATGAATGTCTAAATTATAAATCACTAATTTATTTTGTGTCCAAAAATAATCAAAATATTAATATTAATTATTATTTTTAGGGATTAAAAGACAACAACAAACAACACACACATATAAGACATGGATGAATGGTGTGTCTCAGTGAGTATCAGTCGTTATTCAAAACACAATTATCTCAATGTATTCTAGACTTTCGGGGACTGACCGGCAATACTTTGATGTCTTTTTCATCCACCATCTCCTCGAGTTCGGGCCGCAAAGCCTCGGGTAGTATGGCTTTAGCCCGGTCTAGGGCTGACCGGTCCAGCGTTTGGCCCGTTTCTAGCTTTTCCAAGTGAAAGGCCAGACCCATACGTTTGAGTACTTCAATGTCGTCGTGTATTTCAAAAGTATTGTCAAAATTAAACAAATACTCGGTTTTATCGTTTGAAATACTGCAGTCAATTACTGTCTTTTTCTCAGTATTTACGATAATGAATGGCAACGATATTAGAGCATTAGTGGCCGGAACCGTACCCATCGATCGGTTCCTTTCGACTAACTGTTTGAACGCTATTTGTTGTAGTAATAGATCCCGAAGTTGTTGTTTCTTCACATTAATCCTTTCCAACCGTTTTTCCCGTTCGGACTCCAGTTCAACACATTCTTGGGCCGCATTTGTCGGCAAACCAATCCATTTGATCTCTTTCTTCTCTTTAGATATGATATTCATAGCCATCAGTACATTGAGGGCATCGTAGACCCGACGCCGTATGTTTTTCTGGTCAAAGGGTTCCTGATCGCCCGGCATATACCCGCCCTGGAATGCCGCCCGACTGGCGATCGGGTCGCTGCTAAACTCGGCCACCAATTCGTCGGCCACTTCGTTATAAGTGGTCGATCCCTTCAGTTTCACTTTCTCGCACACCTGACCATCAAATAAGACATTTAAATCACATTACAATCAAATCAAAACCCATTAAACTACTAATCACTCCAACCCTTTCATAACAACATTCATTTAGAGGTTAAATGATTTTTATATTTAAATGTGTTTTTAAACACATATTTATGTCAATAAAGAGTTAAATAAAAATTGTTTACAAAAAAAATAAATTATTTTCAATGACTTTTAGTTTGTAAGCAAAGTCTATATCTAAATTATAATTAACTGTAAATAAAGTTAAGTATTTAAAAAAATTGAGTCAATCATTGATAAACTTAAATGACTACAAGAGTTGCTGTCATTATAATAAAGATAACAATTAAACTAAATATGCATTCAATTAACATATGAATGAGTGACACATTGAGAGCATAAGAAATGCATTGATATTATATTTGAGTAATCGGTGGTTACCTTCATCGAGAAGTGTCGAAGACCTTTACCGGTCTTCGGGTCCTGTTTGCGGCGTTTAATAGGAATGGTTTGCATTGAATCCAAGTTGTATTGATTGAACTGATTGGTAGCGGCGCCGACCAGTGAGGCAAACGCCGTATTGCGAGACATCGATGTCGGCGACGACCCGACCATCGATGACAACTGTGAGCCCGACGTGTCGTCCATAAACGATATGACCGACTGTTGCGACGGTGTCTTAGAGTGCAGTATTGACGGTGTCTTAGCCGACGACTGGACACCCGACGGTACCATAACTGCGGCTACCGATTGAGGTGTCATCGCAATAGCGCCGCTGTTGGCCACCGACGCTTGGGCAGACCCGAGCCCAGTTGGCCCGCAGTTGCTATTAATGGCAATCAATTGCTTACCAGCGGTTGAATGGCTTTTGTTATTGAGGTTGAGTTGTTGTGGTGACTGTTGGCCATTGTTTTGACACATTTTAGCCAAAATGAGTCCCGCGTTGACGGCCGCTGCCGAATGGCCGCCAACGCCGGGCAGACCCACAGCGGTGACCGATTGTCGGCCGGCGGCTGACAGTGACTTACGAGCCGTACGGGGCATCTGATGGCCGATCCCTATGACCTGCGGTGGTATATGTGGTGTCTGTCAGTGTTGGCCCAACCAATGCCTACAATAATGGATACAAACAATACATACAAAAACCCATTGAGTTTCACAATACAAATGCCAACAAAAACTTTAATGCATTTCAATCACCAATTGTTTGATTCAAACAATTAGTTTTGTCTTTACTTTAAGAGTCAACTGATCCACCGATGGATTAAACAATTAAGTGATTAATTGTTTTTTAAATACCAATCAATGAATGTATTTAAAGCCAAATGCACTCAAAATATGTCTGTTTTTTGGATGAACTGTTGTCGCAATTAATAATGCATTGAATGCCGCCTTTTAAGGCACCACCGCTTCTAACTATTTATTATATCTAAACATCCTTACATTTGTCTCGTTTTCCAATCATATACTCTATGCGTAACTCATATAATAAAAGCCCATATTATCGATTGTGTGTTACAATGTTTTACAATATTGGTTGTCATCAAAAAACAAGCGGTTATAACGTGACTATAGATTACGTCCCATAAGTATAGCGTTTAATACAATAGTAATGTAATGTTAATGTATGAGATGTAGTAAAACAGGGGCTGATTGGTTAGGTGTCGTACACAATGTGCAGCATTTAAAAGCATTAAAATGTTTAAATTGCTAAAAGTTTTTAAACAACTAAGCGATTAGTTTTAATTGGATTTAAAAGTTGTAAAACTTTTGATCATGGTCAAATTTTTGCGGTAATGTATAGACCGATAATGAATAAACAGTAAATGGTATGACTTGTGGCGGGCAGTGGCCAGTGGCCGACACAACTGGCCATTTAGTGTCGAGCGTTTGGTTGAGTTAAGGAAATAGTTTTGTTGTCAAACGCGATGCCATTGGGTTGAGAGCATTGAATGCATGCGTTGAAGCCAATAGTGGTTTGGTTTGTTTGGCGCCTCAAATGATTTGCATTACAAAAGTTTTCAAAAACTTTTTTTTTGTAATTAAAATTTTTTTTTGATTTATAAAATTGGTTTCAAATTTGATATCAATTTTCTAAAGATTTTATTTTTTTGTTATTAACAAAATTTTGTTAGCTATTGGTTAGGCTATTGTAGTGTAGTGTATGACTTGTTATGCAAGTATTTTTTGGATGAACTTTGTTTGGTTGGCATTGTGTGTATGTGTTGAGGATGTCTGTGCCCTAACCTAACATTCCCCTCCATTTCCTGTCTGTATATAATGTGTAGTGAATAACAATAGTTAGGAGCACTTTGTGTGTGTGTGAGTCACCCTCCAAACGTGTGGCACACAATTATATACCCAGGATCACTTTGGAAATATTCACACACACTAGTTTTAATATAATTTTTAAATTTAGCATGCTACTATTGGAATTTTTGTTCAATATAAATTTTAACATATAATGGCTACAAGTTGTAGCATACAACTTTTTCTTTTACATGTTTATACAACGCCGTTAGATACAGTGCCACAAAGCAGTAACAAAGCTAAAGCTAAAATTTTAAGCTATAGCTTTGCCTGTGCTTTGTCGGCGCTGTATTTAACGGCGTTGTATAAACATGTTAAGTTATATACATATGAAACTTTTTACCTTGGTGCATTTTGATATTTGCTTGCTAAATTATAATATCAGAATTTTATTATAAATATAATTAATTAAAAAAGTTTTTATTATTGATAAAATTATAATTTATAATTAGAAAAATTTACACCATTACAAAGAATAAAATTTAAATTTTATAATACAATTATAATTTAACATAAAACTAGAATAAAATTTATATAATGAATAAAATTTATAAATTTATAACAAATTGTGAATAATTGTTAAATAGATTTAATATAAAACTAATTATATATTTTTTGAATAAAAATTATAGTTTGGTTTATAAAACTATAATATTTGAATATATTTAGAGAGAGAGAGAGAGTGAGAAAGAGAGAGAGAGAGAGAGAGAGAG
>JAQIWK010000976.1:0-12360 GCA_034695265.1 Dissorhina ornata | reverse complement strand
AACTCTTGTCAAAAAACGTATTTATAAGCATTGAAAAATATAAAATTAAACATTTGAAAAATAAAAAGTTTATAAATATTTTGTTAAAAATATTAATTATATTAATTGAAAAATAAATTGGCATTTAAATAATTATTTTAAAAAATGGATATCGATTTTCGTAAAAATTCAATTATAAGTCATAATTTGAAATATTTTTTGGAAAATAACAGTAAACTCGAAGATAAAGATAAATTTTTTTCATTAAAAAATTTACGAAAATATTGGACTCAATATGTGTACACATTAATCATCCTGGGTTTTCTATTTCATTTTGTAATTATATAATTCAATTTTAATTTTAAATTTTAAAATAGCTATAAATTCTTAAATAATTAGTAATTTGTTTGTTTATTTATTTAAATAGTCACTAATAGCAGGTTTATTTGGACCCGCAATGGTTGACATGAAATTTTTATTTCACACCAACACTAATTTGATATCATATGTCAATACGTTTAAATGCATCGGTTATATATTTGGATCAATGGGTAAAATATAATATACAAATTAAATCATTTACTTACAATTTAAATATTTAATTTTATAAACAGTTGGATTTACTTACGGATATTTAAATCGACAATTAGTTTTAGTAGTGATGTCATCGTTGGTCAGCATATTTACCATACTTCAGCCTTATTGTATTGAATTATGGCAAATTTACTTGTTTGCTATGTTGGCCAACGTAGGTATAGGTGCTTTTGAATCGGGCACAACCACCTGGATAGTTGAAATGTGGCAACAAAACAGCGCTCCTGTACTTCAATTATCCAAAGTATTCAATGGTTTGGGGTCTACTGTCGGCCCATTATTGGACCGGCCATTCATTAAAGGCGAAGTAATACCCGATAACTTTACACTCAGCAATGTAACTGAAATCCGTGACAAACAAATCTATGACTACAACCTGTCTATTGATCGCAGACATGATATTAAGATACCTTTTGCTGTGGGCGGTGGCATTGAATTGATTAGTAAATTATTATTATTTAAATTAATAAATTTGAATTAATTATCAAGTTTTTATAGTTTTATGCAAATGATACATGTATATAATGTTACTTACTTGTTAGTACTTACTAGTTAGTTAATTTATTGAAATTAAAAATATATAAATGTGTAATAATATTATTATATTAACAGTTCCCATTTCAATGTTGTTGATGTATTTTATTAAAAAATACAAATATCAAGGAACTAATGAAGCAAGCAATGAATCAGTTGGTGATCAATCAATGGCCAATCGGCGGCCAACACTTCAAAGTATCAAAGAGATGACTAAAGTAATACCCCCAACCAAATTGTCACCATTAATGAAGTGGACATTTATTATACTGATTGCCATTAGTCTGGGCACTTACGCCGGTTTTGAAATGTTACACATTAACTATAGCTCTACTTATTATCAATACTCAACAATCAAACTATCGGCACAAAAAACTGCCGATATATCGTCGGTAATGGCTGTGTGTCTAACAATTGGTAAAATTATATCAACTTTTATAGCAATGAAAGTTAAGGCACATATCATGATTGGCTATCATCTGATTATATTAGCCGTCTCTATGATTGTCCTCTATTTTGGCCGCAATAGCGAAATCATGATATGGACGGGTAATGTATTGATTGGTAAGTCATATTATTTTGTTTTATAATGTAAATTTCATTATGTAATAAACAAATTATGAACAGTGTGATATGAAAGTTTTATTATGTTTAAATTTTTTTCAAATTTTTTAAATAATTGTGATTACAAATTTTAAATATAATAAATTAATAACTTAAAATATAACCAGGGTTAGGCTTTTCATGTGTATGGCCGGCTTACTTTCAATTTGGCGAAGATTTGGTCGGTTTGACAGATAGTATATGCGCTATATTTTCATTCGGGGCAATGATTGGCCCATTAATATCGCCTATTATATGTGGACCACTAATTGATAATTACCCTGATGTATTTTTATTATTAGAAACTGCTTATTTTGTTTTGACTATATTTATATTTATAACTTTATTGTTTTTATCAAAGCAATTGCATAAAAGTTCAACATTATAAATAGTTTTTAAATTTGATTACTATTTGTAATTTTTAAACACAAAATATTATATTTAAAATTTATTACATTTATTATTTTAATTATGTTATAAAAATTAAATAATTTAACAACTTTAACTTAATTTTTATTAAGTTAATATTTTCAAGATTGATTTAATTAATTTCAATTAACATTAAGCAATTAACTCAATAAAACCAAGAAGTAATTAAAATAATAAATATAATTGCATGAATTTATAATTAAATTATAAACTATGGTGTTGTATTGTTTAATAAGTAATATTTAATATTTAACATATTTGAAAAAATGAAAACTACTTAGATATTTTAATAAACATCTTCCAAATAATGGATGGTTATTAAAAGATGGGTTACTTTATTTTATATATTACTATATTGTATTAGTTAACTGGTTTAGAAAACTTATATAACTTATAAATATCCCCCTGATCTTTTTCTAACACAATTTAAATTCATAAGATAAACAAATTAAACAACATTTTTAATCAAGTTTTTGTATGTATTTATAAAAATTGTTGTAGTATAAATCATAAATATCAAGATTATTTAATTGTATTTTTTTTTATTGTATTGTGGGAGATATTGGGTAAATACATTTAGTACACTATGCACCTTATAATTTTTAAAATAATTTATTTTAAATTAAAATTTATAATTATTGTATTGATATCTTTATAAATTTAAGAAATTAGTTTTATGGATTATTTATTTTAAAATAAATCATGAATAATGTTACAAATAATAATACTTACATGTTAGAGTAATCGAATTAATTTAAAAATAATTTAGTGATAGTTATATGTTATATAAAATTATTACTACTATTATTAACAATTTTAACATTATATTGTAAATAGATTAATTTACAATAAATTATTTATCAAGTATTTTTCTTGTTTTACTTATCAATCAAACAAGTATACAGTAGTTTTGATATTGAAAAACTATCTTACCATTGTTTATTTGTAAAACACTTGACTGACTACAAAGTTGGTAGTACCAACTTGAAATTTTGATAATTCAAAAAAATTGTTTTATTAAGGATTAAAATGTTTGTAATTAAACCACTATTATAAAATAATTAACTAAATTGTAATAGATAAAATACAACTACATAGATTATATTTAAGTAAAAATATGTGATTTAAATGGCTTATATAAAGACTTTATAATAATGTCTTGGCTAATATTAAAATGTTAAGATTATACTTGAAAACAATATATTTACAAATAATATATAATTAATATAATTTAGTTTGCAGTTAATAAAAATAAAAGTTAAATTAAATAAATAATAAAATGGATGCGGACTTTCGTAAAAACTCAGTCATTAGTAACAATTTCGGTGATTTTCTTCAACGACAGGCCAGTCGTGTTGAGACAAAATCAGGCAAAAAATCAATTAATTTTAGCAAAAATTGGTCCAAATATGTCTACACTTTAATTATACTTTTGTTTGGCTTTACTTATGTGAGTACTATATTTAATATTATAATATATTTTAAATATATATTTCATTAAATTATTTTCTTTTAATTTTTAAAAATATATTAGTGTTTAGTTTATTATTTATTTGGATCGACCATGGTCGACTTGAGATACATGTTAGGCACTACTACAGCTTTAATTTCATATACAAGTACATTTATGTATGTCGGATATTTATTTGGATCTTTAAGTATGTAGTATTTTAATGTATAAATTAAATAAATAAATTATAATATTTAACATATTTTTTAGTTGGCTTTTCATATAAGTATGTGAACCGACAATTAGTTTTGATACTAATGTCATCGCTAATAGTGGTGTTTGGTATTATACAGCCGATGTGCACCCAATTATGGCAGCTATATTTATGTGCCATGCTTGTAAATGCGGGTACATTATCATTTGACATGGGTACTACCGTTTGGATAATTGAGATGTGGCAACACAACAGCGCACCCGTACTCCAGTTGGCCAAAGCTGTAGGCGGTGCCGGTATGGTTGTGGCGCCATTGTTGGCCGGACCATTTATTAAGGGCAAAATTGTGCCTGATAACCATACTCTCAACATGTTTCTAAATCAAACACATAACAATCATACGGGCGATCAGGCTATTGATGACTACAATTTTTCCATCGACCGAAGGGAACAACTAAACATACCTTTTATGGTCGGCGGTTGCGCTAATATTATAAGTAATTCAATTCAAATAATACAAATTTTGACTATAACTTGATGTTAATTATGTTTTAATCAAATTAATTTAATAGTACCAGTTGCAATGCTAGTAATGTTTTTTGCTAAAAGATATTACTACGAAGACAATGAGCTTAATAGCCAAATGGGCGGTAAACGTATGTCATCATCGGCGGCGGTGCCCAACGACCGTCGGGCCACACTTTATAGCATCAAAGAGTTTGTGATCAAAAAGCCTTTAGTAAGTCACTCGCCATTAATCAAATGGACATTTGTTGGACTGATAGGCACCAGTTTGAGTACTTACGGTGCTATGGAAAACATGCATTTGGTGTACAGTTCAACATACTATCAATTGGGTGCCATCAATATGTCGGCCACCCGGGCCGCCCAAGTACTGTCCGTAATGAACGCTAGCTTAACAGTCGGCAAATTATTATCCACATTCATTGCACTTAAAGTTAAAGCTAAATTTATGCTTGTTTATCATATGATTATATTGGCCATTGCCCAGGCTGTTTTGTATTTTGGTCGTAGCTCTGAAGTGATGGTATGGACTGGCAATGTGTTGATAGGTTTGTCTATTTTGTTGATTGCTTGACTTTGTTAGTCTAACCAATTGTTTTGGCATTTGCAGGTTTGGGTTACTCAGCTATATGGCCCTCATACTTTCAATTTGGTGAAGACTTTGTAGGACTAACTGACAATATTGTGGCTATATTTGCTGTATTATCGTCTATATGTCCAATGATAGCCCCCTTCATGTTTGGACCACTGGTCGAGGAGTCGCCCGATATATTTATTTACATTGAGTTTGCTTTCTATTGCATTACAGTGGTTTTGTTTTCTATCTTGCTATTCATATCAACCAAATTTAATACATCTAAAAAACCCTACGATTTGCAATAGACTAAGCATTATTTTATTTCAATTAAATTAATAAATGTACAGTTATTTAAATTTTACAATATTTTACATTGTGTTATTAAATATAATTATAATTAAATCTTGAATATATATTAACTATCTTTAAAAGATTAAATAATTTTCAAATAAAATTAAACTATTTGTTGAACTTATAATATATTTTATTTAAACTATAAAGTCCAACAATATTAATTAAAAACTCTTAAATAATGATTTAATCAAATCAAAGACCTTAAGAAGTTTTATCTAAATTAACAATTAAGCAGTTATTTAATGGGAAAATTATAACAAATTTTAGTATCAGTAGTAGTACTCTATTATAATTTTAAGTAGTTATTTTCTTATCAGTTTGCAATATTTACAATTATTTGATTAATAAATTAAACAATGTAATCATTGATTACTAATCAATTTATTATAAAATTTATGTTTTAGTGATAGTTTTGCCGATATACAGGTGTGTTCAAACTATATTAAATGTACAATATAATTTAAAGTTTAAATTTTAAACCAACATAAATAAAATCACTTTAATTAACGTTTATAATAATACAAAAGAATATAATAAAGTATAATAGAAAAGATATTTAATATTTCTATTTTTATTGTTTTATTGTTATATTATTTATTATAATTTTTAATTTATTTTTATTTAATAAAGACTGTAAATTAATTTGAACTATAATTCTAATATCGATTTGACTATTACTCAAATATATTACCCAAAAGAAAAATTTGAAAAAACAAGCAAGATACAATGTTCATTAATTATTAATATAAGTCTAGTGATTTTTATTAGCTTACAAGTTTTTGCTTTTGATAAAAGCTAATCAAATTATTAAGTAATTCTTTAAATTAATCAATTATTAAATAATTGAAATACAAAACAATACATTTGACTTTAACTTATTAAAACATTATATCTTAAAATTTAATTAAGTTATTATAAATTAAAAAGTTATTATACATAAAGTTATTAAATATAAAGTTATTATGTATAATTTAGTTTACATAACTATAAAATAGATATACCAACGCAAGTGCTAATATCTCTCAATTATTTTTTTAAATAATAATAACAAATTAAAAATAGTTTATTACTATTTTTTTTATTTACTATTTATTTATTTTTTAAAAATAAATATAAGTGAAACAATAGTTAAATTATAAATATATATAATTGTATATAATTGTAATATAAAAGTTAATACAATTGTATTGATAAATGTATAACCGAAGGGGTCGTAAATCGATATCGGGTTCGCTTACAAACACCGAAATAAAATTTATTGAAAATTTGAAAACCATTGATGAAAATCAAGATATTAAGGCAAGTAAAGATGACATTAACAATAATAACTTCAAAAATCAAGAGTGCAAAAAGTGGTACAAAAATTGGGACAAATATGTTTATACTGCTTGTATATTGGTCAACTATCTGAATTATGTAATTGAATAACTTTTTCAATTTAATTTTATATTATTTTTTAACTTTATTATAACTAATATATATTATTTTATATACAGGGACTTTCAAGCAGCATGTTTTCTCCAGCCATGGTTGATATGAAATTTTTATTTCACACATCTATGGCTTCAATTGTCTACACTAATACATTTTTTTCAGCCGGTTATCTACTTGGCTCTTTGTGTAAGAATATTTACATAGTTAATTTTTAAAAAACAAAAATATATCAAGAAAGTTTAAAAATTATTAAATAACTAATTATTAGTTATGTTTTGAATAATAGCTGGATTTCTGTACAAATACATAAACAGACAATTGTCGCTAACATTTATGACTGTACTACTGGCTGTGTTTACAGCGCTAATGCCCTACTGTACCAATATATGGTTGCTTTACTTAAGTGTCTTTATAAGTTCAATAGGCGGCGGGGCCTGGGATAGCGGTAATGCCGTTTGGACTATTGAATTGTGGAAAGAAAACAGTCCACCCTTGCTACAATTGTCCCAGATGATGTTTGGATTGGGCAATATATTATCGCCAGTTATAGCCAGAGACTATTTGTTGGGCAATATGTCTAATGATACTTCAGATGACTTGGAATCGTTTAAATTGTATCATTCAAATGGTAGAATACATTTTTTAAATCAACATGGTAATCATTACCACCCTACTACTACTGCATCACCAGATGACATTAATTACTCGGTTAACAGACGGCCTAAACTTGTTATACCTTTTATGATAGCGGGTGGTATGACTCTAGTCGGTAATTTAATTTCACTATAAATTTTTTCTATCGTACAAAACATATAACTCTCTCTCTCTCTCTCTCTCTCTTGAGGGACATAATAGTGCCAGTGATTTGGGTGATAATGTATTTGGTTAAAAAGTATAAAGTACCCAAAATACGTAATCATAACAATGACAAGAAACCAGATTTGGTGCAAGAAATTATTTCGGATACTACTAATAAAGACAAGCCAATAATAGAAATATCAAGGCGTACGCGTATAACCATGATAGTTTTAGTGGCATTTAGTCTAAATTCGTACTCGGGAATGGAGCAAAGTTTTTTAAATAACAGCTCGACGTACTACCAATACTTACCCATTAGACTGTCGGCTGAAGAAGCGGCCGATGTCTTATCGGTCATGACCTCAACCTATACTGTCGGGCGATTCATATCAGCATTTATTGCTAGCAAAGTGTGCCCCGAAATTATGCTCATTTATCATTCAGTTATCATTTGCATATCAATGATTATCTTACAGTTTGGTCAACATTCCCAGACACTTATTTGGACTGGCAATGCACTCATTGGTAAATTATATATTTATAATTAATTGATATTCACACAAACCTCTTAATTGAAATATCTATTAATATTGAAAGTTATTTTAAAAATCACTATCATTGAAAGCATTTTATAAAATAACTATCAAATGAAATACTCTATGAAATAGTGTCTATATAATTGAAAATTCTTACCCATATTATATGGCCATATATCAATTTAGAGTGTTTTAAATGTTTTACATTATTTAAATTAATGCTAAATTATACAATATTTGATTAGGTTTTGGGTATAGCGCAATGTGGCCAGCTTATTTTGCATTTAGCGAAAAACATATTAAACTAAATGATAAAATAACGTCAATATTTGCATTTATATCAACGACTATACCATTTATAAATCCATTCATTATTGGCCCATTAATTGAAGATCATCCACGTGTTTTTCTAGATCTAGAATTTGTTTATCTAGTTATTACTATTATCTTGTTAATTATCATACTTATTCTTGCTAAAAGATCTCAACGTTATCCCGAGACATATACTTTAAATAATAATAAATGTCAAACAATTTAGTTATTTATTAAACTATTTTATTAAAATATAATTTTCCTTAATTCTTGTTTATTTTCTTTGTTAATACCATGTTTTTATTTTATATTTATAAACAAATTGATAAAACATCAATAAAAACATTAATAAAAAATCTCAATTTGACTAATTAAAAAATCTATAATATTTTATATTATAAAAATCTTATTATATGTTATATATAAATAATATAAAAAACAAATGTTAAATTAAACATATGATTTCATCTACGTTTGAATTTAAATATTAAACAAAAATTTAATACACTTATTTGAAATATTAATTGCTATAATTGTTAAAATCAAACTTTATGATACTATTAGAACTGATCAAAAAAAAAATATTTATTTTTTAATAAATCAGAAACCGTATGCCTAGATATTTTAGTTAAACATGGTATTTATTATTAAAAGTCACTAATTTGACTACTATTTTTTTATTAAATAGTTATCTGATAATATAAGAAAATAATGTCTCTCGTTTGCCTTTGATTCTGGCACACATTTTAAATCACACTGAACATTGAGCTAGATTATAAATCATTTATACTTGGAAAGGGTTATGCCATAATAAACGATTTCAACATAACCGTTATGGGAATAGGCTTTGGTAGGGGTTCTCTATTTCAAAAATTACAATATATATTATCACGAAATGGTTATATTATAGTAATATATTATAGTAGTATATTCTTTTATCCTAGGCCACACCGTGAGACTTGTTTGATATCGCAAAATATAATTAGTCAATCAATTGTTTTTATAATGTTACATTTCATATATTATTTGCTTTTATACATTAATATTATATCTAATATTTATCTAATTATATAAAACAATAGTATGAATAAGAAATAATAAAATTATTTTAATTATCGTATAACTATTGTATTATTAATACAAGTGGTACCTAATAAACTTAATTGATTTGTTATAAAATAAGTCAAAACATTAAAATTAAATATTTCAAAATATTACAGTAAATAAACTTATGATAGATAATTATTATATTACAAGCTGGCATTTTTAACTTTTAATTCATTGGATTTATATATTTAAACAACTAGTAAATTAAAAGTTACAGTAATACATATTACGGGAATGTCCACATATTATAATATAATATGAGATAACAATTTTAATTTTATAATGTAATACTTAAATTTAACTTAAAAACTTTATCAAACTAAATATTTTATCTAACAAAAATTACAATGGTTTAAAAAAAATTCTTTTTATATTTTCTAATTCATATGAAGTAGATTATTTTATTGTATTTCACATTTTGAATTATTTAATAAATCATTAGTAATGATTTATATTATCTAAAAACTAATTTAATAACTATATATATAAACAAATATACTATATATTATATGAATTAAACAATTTTTTAAACTTATATGTTTTACATACAAATATAATAAATCAAATTGAAGATGGATAAATCAACAAATAGTAATATACCAAGTTATTATTACCGAAATATTAGAAGTTCAACGATTACTAGTTTAACAAAAGTGGAAAAAAATTATATCAATAGTTTTGGTAATAACGATAATGACAGCCAAAAGGATGGTAAAAGCAATGGTCTTAAATCAATTTGCAAACAATGGGATAAATGGGTTTATACAATTTGCATACTAGTCATGTATTGTAATTATGTAAATATATAACATATTTTATATTAACTATTTAAATTTAAAAAAAACTACATTTATAAATTAACTACAGGGTCTGTGTAACAGTTTATTTGCACCCACGACAGTCGATATGATGTACGCTTTTGACACAACTATGGCACGCATTAATATTGTTAATATGATGGCCAGTTTAGGCTACTTGACCGGCTCACTTGGTATATTGTCATTTAAACTTACTACTAGTTTGTATTTATAACATAATATTTATTTCAAATTAAAAGTTGGATTCTTGTATAAATGGATAAATCGCCAAATGACCCTGGTTGTGATGACGGCTTTATTGGGCATATTTACAGTGTTGATGCCATTCTGTCCAAACGTATATCTACTATATTTAAGTGTATTTATAAATAATATAGGATGTGGTGGTTGGGACAGTAGTAATGCCGTTTGGACCATTGAAATGTGGAAACTAAACAGTCCGTCGGTTATTATGTTATCCCAAATGATGTTTGGTATGGGCTCTATATTGGCCCCCATATTAGCCAGACCATTTGTGCTTGGTGAAGTGACCAATAGTACGGCACCAAAAGGTTCACCCATTAATGAAACATATAATTACTCACTGGACCGGCGGCCCCGACTCGAGATACCCTTTTCAATAGCCGGATCACAAACACTCATAAGTATATTTTAAAATTAACTATCAAATGCTGTTTTTAATTAAAAATTAATTAATTAAATATATATATATAAATTTGTCCTACCTTTATATAACGGGTAATTTATTTATAGTACCAATCATATTGGCCGTGATGTTGATCATAAAGAGACATAAAGCACCCGAAATAGTTGTTCAAAATGATGACAATGTTAGGGAAAAGTCAAGCGATAATAGTTTACAGGAAAGCAAACATATGGAGCCGACCAGAAAAGTCAAGATATTAATTGTATTACTAATATCTTTGAGTTTGAACTCATACTCTGGTTTGGAAATGACTTATTTCAACAGCAGTTCCACATACTTTCAATGCCTACCCATTCATATATCGGCCAAACAATCGGCAGACTTAATGACATTAATGACCACTACATACACTGTGGGGCGACTAATCTCGTCATATATATCGCTCAAATTAAAACCAGAAACTATACTAACATATCATTTAGTTTTACTCATTATATCCGTGTCTTTATTACATTTTGCCAGTCATTCACTCACTTTGATTTGGATTGCAAACGGTTTGATAGGTATTGTAAGCAATTTATAATCAACTTTTAAATTAATAATATCTTAATTTTGTTAGGGTTTGCATTTAGCGCCATGTGGTCATCCTATTTTGTTTTGGGCGAAAATTATGTTAAACTTGATAGTAAAATTACATCTATATTTGCATTTACATCCAGTTTGTTTAATTTAATTTCTCCCTTTGTCATTGGTCCACTTATCAAGGAGCACCCTGCTGTTTTTCTATACCTAGAAATAGCATATTTATCCAATACTATACTATTGTTTGTAATATTAATGTTTATTGTTAAACGATCTCAAAGATATCCTGAATGTTATACAATTGATAACAAATAATTTAAAATTATTATTTTGAATAACAATTTTCATATTTTTATAATTTTAAATATCACATTAGTTAGTAAAACTTTATTAAAACTATTTATTATTTAAAGTTAAAAATTAATTAATATAGAATATAATATAAAAACTTAATTAAATAATACTACATTCATGTATAAATAATTAATTTTCATTTACATAACTTTTAATAATTGCATAACTTACGCAATTGTTTTATATGCAGTATAAGATATTTGCATATTAAATATATTGGTGAATTAACAATGCTAAATTGTATTCAAGTTTATCAAGTTTGTTTTGGCAATAGACAATATCATGCACACTCTATATTGTAGTGTATATTTTAAAATTTTTACACCAAACTTGTATATTATTATAGCATTAATTTGTAAAATTAATAGCTAATCAAATAAATTAATAATGTAAATTTAATAAATTATATTTTGTATTCTTAAATGATCAATCATAATTGGGAAATACAAAAGTGAAGAGAATTGGGTATTTTGAACAGGTAAACTGAGTAAAATATTTTTAAAATTAAAAACCC
>JAQIWK010000975.1:0-12364 GCA_034695265.1 Dissorhina ornata | reverse complement strand
TCATGAAATTTCGCAATTTCATGAAATTTGAAATTTCAATGAAATTTCACGAAATTTCATGAAATTTCGATCACTAAATATATTGAATGTTTGGCATAAATATAAAAGTCGGCTACAATTTTATGGCTCATAAACGTCTAGAAAATGTCACAACAATTGTATATTTGTTTTGTTGAATTAGGACCAATGTGTGCGTCCATTATCCCTTATTATCATTATTTTTGTACAATGAATAAAAAAACTAAAACATAAAAATTATGGCCAAAACAATGTTTAATTGTAATGTGCATCGAGTGGGCTATTGAGTCGTTTATAAGCGACTAATGCGGCAAAAAAACTCAGGATTCAGTGGCAAAAGCAATGCAGTGACGGATTCTGTTTCGTAGCAACCATTCAAATGCAAAAACTGATTCAAAACTCTGTATATATATATATAATATTCTGTATATGTGTTTAACCATAACATATATACAAATTCTAGGTTAGATTTTGAAGTAGTTTTTATTATTATTATTTTAATATAAGAATGCCACAGAATAGTTAGGCAAATATTTTTAATTTAACACAAATACATGCAAATTTATATATAAGTATACATGAATTGCACTGCAATTGCAAAACCCAATTCAAATCATACGATTGAATGAATATTCTGGAGAATTAGGGCTCAAAAAAATCTTTAATTCAATAATTTATTTTCTAAAACACATTATATTTGATCTAAAAATAGACTTTTTTTCATTTAATAATTATTTTAAACACTATATATCATATTATTGTATTTACTTGATTTATTAATTGTGTTTTATACTATTGTGTATTTTTTGTAAATAAAAATCTATAATAAAAATGATAATTAAATGTAGTATTGGTTTGCACAAAAAATTAAACTAATGTAAACATTCATATCATTAATTGTTAATTTCTATTATTTTTTATTGTAAAAATACATTTCAAAAGTATTTTTTAATTATTAATGCTTAAAATCGATACTAAAAGAAAAACTTTCAATTAATAATAGCTTTAAAAATAAGTTATTTTTCTCATGTTTTATAGGTTTTCTATTTGTGTAGCACTTGATTATAGAGAGTTGGGGAGGGAGGGAGAGAGAGAGAGAGAGAGAGAGAGAGAGAGAGAGATAGAATGGAGTAAAAATAGGTTGTCTTCAACTATAAAATTAAAGTTTGTTTTTGTTGTGAAATTTTTTAGCAAAACTTTTTAGTTAGTATTGTGTGAAGACATCAATTCAGTGGACTTTTTCACTGATTGCTGGTAATGATGTCGTTATAAAAACCGTTACACAAGTAATAAATAAATGCTTTATATCATTATTTGTCAATAGGGTGGCCACATTACAATTTCTACTATTAGAAAAAGTAACTTAAATTAATATAAATATAAGCTATCAAATAGAAAAGAAACTTGGTTACTATTATTTTCAATAATGTTTCAAAAATTTTCATTTGTAAGACTTTGAAATTTTGTATGTTATTTCAAATAACTTATTTGAAAATATTTTTTTGGTACTCATTTTACACTATACTTTATTTTATTTTATTTTATAAAACATTTTAGCATTAGTTAAAATCTTTAATAAAATATTTGTTTTTATTTTTTTTGTGTATTTAAAATGATTTTTAAAAATATTTTTATACATATTATACATAATATATTTTATACATAATAATTAAAATAAATTAAATTCAAAGCATTTATTTAAATAATAAAAATAATAAATAAGTTTATTTAAAGTAAAAGAAACCATTTATTTTAATACATATTATGTGAAACATGACTTTCAAGTCAAAACACTGGAGATTTGAATGGTTTGACATAAAAGTCAAACAAAAAAATATATATTGATATGTATTTAGAGATGAATTAAAATAAATATCTATTTATTATTTTATTAATAAGTGTTTTGTAAGTGAGAAAGATGAGATTGTTTGGTATTTATTGTGTATCTTATTGTATACATAGTATTGTTAAAGTAAAGTAAAGTAAAGCATTTGTAGCGAAAATGACATCAAATATTTATTGTTCAATCAACTAATGTCTACAAAAAAAATTGATTGAAATAAATGAACACTAAAATAAAAACTCATAGACTTTGAGCTATAAGATATTTGCAAACAAAATAAAAACCATTGCAAACTTTATATACAAATCCAAACCAATAGATATTATATTTATGTATGAAGTAATCAAAAGAAATAAATTTTGTTAACGAAAAAAAAAAGATTTTCAGTATATTTTTGTTATGTTTTGATTTTGTTTTCAATACTTATATGAGTTAAATATAAATCAGAATAAAAGTCCTATAAAATAATGTTAAGACTTTATATCGAGTCAAACATTATATGAGAAATGCATTTCTCCAGTAAAATAGGTTTCCTTCACTTAGTCTCTCTCTCTCTCTCTCTCTCTCTCTCTTTATTTTTGATATAAACGTCTATTTTATTAAAATAAGAACAGAAAAGCCATTCAAAGTCATTGCTTTACTATTGTATCGATTTTTTCCTTTTTTTTATCACATTTTGGACATAAAATACTAATTTTATTCAAAACTTAAATTGATATCAAAAATGAAATATTACTTTATTAAATAAAGTTATTAACTATTTTTTGTTATATCTATTACCGATTATTAATGTTATTGTATATGTAATACAATCAACATTTCAAAGAAATTTTAATTCAAAAATATAGTAGAGTTTAGTTTACAAACAATTTTTATTTTATTCATTAAATGTTTAATAGATTTCACTATATTATTTCTTTTGTTATATAAGTTTGAGTGAAAACAAAATCAATATAAATATAAAGTTATATATATTGTATAGTTTAAAGTTATATTGTTTTATATATCCAATTAAAAATTAACATTTTAACATTAATATTTATAATTAAATTATAATATTAAATCAATATATTATTGCTGTCATATTATCAAATTAATAAATAATTTATTATTGTTTTAATATAACTAATAAATATATATTGTACAAAAAAATTTATATTTAAGTAATAACTTTTTTAATAAAAATTTATTATATAGTATTTATTATATAATAAATAAATAAGTTTTTAATAGTATTTGAAACATAAATAATTAAACAATGGAAAAAATTTTAAAGTAAATTAAATTTTGTTGCTTTAAAATCATTAAATAATAATTAGACCAAAAAACACATATCAAAGAGAAACTTTAATTTAATATTAAATACAATTAATATTAATGTAATTAAGATTATAGACTTAAGTAAATAAAACAAAACAAAAACCCAATGTATGATATATTAAAAAAAACAAATTCATAATTCATAACTGAAAAATATCTAATTAATAAAATTTGTTTTTTAATGCATAGTTTATTCAAATAATAGGATTAAGAAACACAATTTCTAAGGCTATGAATAAATGGCAACAAAAATAAAAGTATGTTTTTTATGTATGAAATAGATTTGCTGCTAATTTGTTGGCCGGGAGTCTTAATGGATACGATCGGCGCATATATATTGATAGATGTTTGAGTCGATTTATATCAATACGAATATATATACATATATATTCAGAAAATGCTGAACATTAATGTTTTTAGTGTATTGTATATAAAAATAAAGTCTATTTTATGTTGGACTCAGGCGTTGGGCACACATTAGAAGCAGAGTATTTGGTGGAGCGCTGGTAGAACATAGTGTTTAGTGGGAATGGTGTGGCGTTTGCCATAAATTAAGCGATGAGTTTATTCCATGGAGTGAAAGCTAGTCATCAAGCCCAATACATGGCACTAACCATTGGACTCGATGATTAACTTACAATCCAAGAAATTGCTATCCAATTATCGATTTACTGACTTTTTTCTTCGTCTTCTTCTTCATCTTCTTCTGGGCAATTGTTGGCAACCATTGCCAGCGATAATGCAATTTAAAAAATACCACATATTTTGTCAAACTTTTTTTTTGAATTTATTGGCAATTTTTTATCTCTCTCTCTCTCTCTTTTATATATACTGATGTCAACAATAAATAGAAGATATAAATGGCATATATACATTTATGTGTGGAATGGATTAAAATTAAACGCTTCTTTTATTGGCGTGTTTTGTAAATGCATTTCATATCATTCACAGTAAGTTTGACTTAAAAACTCTATACATTTTAGTTACATTAAAAGACAAGTATCGATTGGTAAAATAAAGTTGGGAACCGATACTAACACACCTGTAGGTATTAGTGAGTTATGGAAGTGAATGAATGAGAGAGAGAGAGAGAGAGAAAGAAACTTACAAAGTTAGACAAGGGCATTTAAAAAAGTGAATGTGTTTTATAAGTAATATGAGATGAGAGAGAGAGAGAGTTTGATTTGGCTATTGTCTTGCCAACCAATATCTCAGTCAATAACATGTATTGAATAGAAATAGATTTTTTATGAGTGTATCGATGCGCTTAACATTTTTAGCATTTTTAAAAAAGCAAAATAAAAGAGATAGTGTGTTAGTATGGGATATATATAAAAGACAATGGCTTTACGGTGTGAGACGTGCAAAAATAAAAAGCATTGCATTAGTGAAGTGCCTTAAAATTGCCATCAATACAAACGTGATGCGCTGGCACTGGCACACCGATAGCGTCGGTAGGGTTTTTTTCTATGGTGTGTTCACTCATGGATGTAAGAGTTACACAATTCTTACTGTCTTTTTCTTTGTATATAACTTATACAACCATTGAATGACTGTATCAGCGATGAGAGAGAGAGAGAGAGAGAGAGAGAGAGAGAGAGAGAGAGACTAAAGCAGCAAAACCCTGGATATACTGTACTATCAAATACAGACCCAAGTTATATCCGTATAGCTTCTAATTGGATTACATACGCTTTCTATTACTTTTGCAAAAACACATATCAACCACAACAGTCTAAATGCACACCAATTGCTGTTTGTCTGGTATGTGTGTATATTAGCCTTTCTTTCTTTCAATAAAAACATATATATAACAATATTTTCAATACGCCCGATAATAACTTACAATAAAACAAAGTTATGCTTACAATCCCTAATAAAACTGATTGTTATATAGACATTGTATTCGCATTCAAAATAATGCCTCTGTATTTGTTGCCAATAGTAAAGTCAAAATAAAATAAAATAAGTTTTAGTTATTTAGTACATTGCATTGAATTTAGTTATTGTTTTATTGCTCAAGAATTAATATCATTATATAATGGTATGGTTTATTTGCATGCAATACACCTTTTTATAATAAAGACATTAATATTTCGATTAGAAATAAAATTATTATATATTTTTAGTACTTAAAACACTACATCAATATTGAATGAAATTTTGTCACACAATATGACTTGATATACAAATTTTGTATATATATAACATAAATAAAACTCAATATAATGTTCAAACGATAAGCGATAACTAAATTTTATTGCATTTTAATTAGTACCTAAAAAATAGTTAATATTTAATACCAAGAGATAAGTTAATTGAAAATGAATTAAACAGTCGGTTTATACAGTGACACCACATAAAAAAAAGTATTGCTTTAAGAATAGCATTAATTTATAATAAAGATGAGCCAAATATCCGCCTATTATTTAGCACTGAATGGGCGAACACAGAACGGGCGGAACGGCAACTGACGGCGTATGACAACCAACTTTTTGTTTGGCCGATCACTTGCATTCACAATCATTTTTATTATATATATATTATATTTATAAATATATACTCTGTTTTGTGTTCAACTGATTGCAAGCTGTTTACAGCGATGTCGAGCATTACTACTCAACTAACTTCACGCTCAGTAGCTTTTTTCCTAAATAGAAAGTCTACTCTCAATGTATACTCAAAGTTAGGGCAAAAAATAAAATAAAATTTATATATAAAAACATCGAAACTATTGGTTTGGTTAGAGAAGAGCAGTCGTGACTTCGATTTTCTTGCGACTCTGCGATGACAAACACTGGAGAGTTGGAGTATATATGGGAGAGAGAGAGAGTATGGGTGAGTGTATGTGTAAGAGTGTATGGAGTGGTTGGGGATAGTATGGAGTGGTGTAGTGCGTGCCCGAAGACGACATTTTGCCAAAATGGTTTACAAGCTTAAGACGAGTTAGTCACGCACACCATCATCAGTAACATCACCAGCACCAACATCACCACCGGCACAACCACCACCACTTCATCCAACATACATACATACAGCACAGCACACGTCGTGCCAATATTACACTAAACAGTATATCAATGTATCTATTGCTTCATCATTACAACCAAATTAAACATTTTCTTATAGTTTTAGCTTTCAAATGACAAACAAATAAAAAGACTATAAATAAAAAGCATTATTTATTGGCTTTATATGCATAATATAGTATTGACTATAAGCTAGCGTTTTCGGAGTTCACTATTTAATAACATACTAAACACGTATAGTCTAAACCTAAACACTATATTTATAACTCAAAATCTCTCAATTCACACGACTTGGCTGTACATAATAATAAAATATGCAAATAATGACTGAATAAAAAATTTATATATAATTGTATTGATTTTAAAATAATTTCAAGTAAAATAAACACATTTTCAAAACGATTGTCACATAATAATAGCTTTGAATATATATTATATATTGTTAGACAGTATAAATAATGTGCCAATACGTCAAGAATAAGCAATCGAGTTATATGTTTATTATATTGATGTTTTAACTGTATATATATATATCTTGGTATATATTTTCTTACCCTAACATTACACGCTCAAAAGTATTATCATAATATATATAATTTAATACATAGTAGCAAAATGCAAATGGTTCACTCAAAATATAATCTAGATTTGTTTTTATATATAATTTATATGACGGGTTATGTTTGCATTTAGAAAGCACTGCTTTTTTAATAACTAAAAGTTATAATTAGTTTAATTTATTTTATTTAAATTTTAAAAAAATATAATTATGCTAAAATTTGTCTTGATCATAAACACCAGTCAAACTAAAATTAAAATTTTAGCTTAATGTGAAAGTTATATAAAAATATGTTGCAAGCTAATATTTTATTTTATATTTTAATCCCATTTTTGTTAGTGTTATTAATTTGAATATTAGACTAGCTTTTAAATAGTGACATCCAAAAAGCAAATATTTCTAAATTAATTGTAAGTAGAAGTATATATACATTAATATAAATATATTTAAATTTATTATATCTATGTATTATTAATACAATTGTATACTTACTCTATAATAATAATCATATTTAATGTAATATATATTTTTTTCAATTCTATGTCTACTATATAAGTCTAACTCAAATAGTAATGCAAGTCTACAGCACTACTAACGTTAATATACTGTATTAGTCTACAAAAGTAATACAATTTGGTTGATAGTAGACAATGTTTTAATATTAAAAATACATGTTTAATACTATTATGCGATAGGTTTTGCATTTTAAGTACTAAAACTCATAGCATTATGAATAAAGAATTTATGATATTTTGCTTTTAATATACATTTTTGTATATCTATAGTTAGGAAACAAATATTATCCAAAAGTTTTGTCTACATATTTGGCGTAAGACTATACACAAAAGCACAGCTTTTTGCTACTATTATTGTTTGTCAAATATATAACAAAATCTAATTCACAACACAAAAAAAAATATTATTATTTCTTTTCAATGAAATTATTTGCAATTCAAAACATTGAGAACACATTCATTAGCGATAATTATTTTACCCGTATATATGTTTCCATACAATTAATGGTATGGTATATGTGTTGCAGGAAAATGTAATATATTCACATCTCTCTCTCTCTCTCTCTCTCTCTCTCTCTCTCTCTCTCTCTCTTTCCTTTTCTCAATCTCTTGAAAGTAATAAAGAAAACGTCAATAAATTGCTAGAAAACATAAGCTTCTCACGGGATATTACATTTGGACTCATTTTCAAACTGTTTTATCACAAATTTATAGCCATTTCTTATTTAATATAATTAAGATTTATATTTATATATTGTATTCCAAAGTATCATAAATTATAAAATATATTTAATTTGATTAAAATATTGTTAGATCTATACTATGGTTTATATAATTTATAGTATAAATGTATTATTGTGTAAATTATTATTACTATTATAAATAATATGTATATATTACAAAAGTTAATATGCTTTCTTATATTTGTTATTGTAAAAATTTTGTTTATTATTAGTTTATCTTGTTGCGAAATTGTTTAACAATTGCAATTTTTCACTAACAAAAAATATTATTTTGCAATATAAACCTAATTTCTATATTTTATATGTTGCTTTCAAAAAGGTAAAATATTTTTATTTTAAATTATTTTAAAATAATTAAAACAACCGGAAAATTATTTGATAGAAAAAAGGAATGAATATATATATATAATTAATATATTTATAATTTAAATATGTCCATGTTATAAAAAGAAGCAAATCTTTACAGTTTTATGTGTTTTAAATATCACACAAAAATTAAATTATATTTTTTTTACTTTACTAATGAGTTTTTCGCTTCAATTATCAATATTTGCTTTAATTAAAACTAATTTGAAAAATGAAACAAAAAATTTGTAATATATAATGAAAGCGATATTTTTTATATCAAAAAATAAAAAAAGTTTGTAAATTGTTGCAATACTAACGGGTATTTACTTGAAGACAAGTCATTCATTTTGAATAAAAAACCTTAAAATTGTATTAAGTTTTAAGTGAAAGTCGGTTTAAAAAGGACTTCATTTTCAGTACAAAAGAGATGTAATTTAAATGTGAAACCATTCAAAAAATTGCTGAGATTTGCATTTTGAGAGATTAGTTTTCAATGGATGGAAAAATAGGATAAAATTCATTATAAATTTTTTCCCGGAATTAATTCTATACTCAAAATAATTTATTTTTCAGTTACATTTATTTTTTAAAATAAATTATAATTGCTATTTATTTATACAACTATTTGTAAAAATAATTATTTTATATTAAATAGTTTTTAATAAGACATTTTTGACATATAAACCTATTGAATGTGATAGTTATTATGTTATTATATTAATATAACTTTAATAGATTGATTTCATTTTTTAGTACTAAATTTAATACAAAACAAAAAACTAAAACAATTTTTGAGTATTAGATACAAAAATTTAATTTTCTCGAAGGAATTCAAATCAATTTTCCAATAGATTTGTCTTTTATTTTATTAAATCCTTTGAGGTATTAATGAATTTGTGTTTAAATTGTTAGACAAAGTCTGTAGTTATTTGTATAAATGCATTGAAAATAATTACACAAAATATTCGCTAATTATATGCCTTTTTTCAGTCCACACACACACACACACTATGAGTATTGATTACAACTGGTAATTAAATACAAACCCATTTTGTTTTATTAAAAATTTATTTGAATTATTTTTGTTTAATATTTAACACAATATTTATTCACAATATGAATGTATCACTTAACAAATATCAATGTTAATCATTAATTATTTATCACCAGCATCATCATTATGATAGATAGACAGTAAATGAGTTAAATAGAGAGAGAGAGAGAGAGAGAGAGAAACTATTATAGTAGTTTGAGTCTACTTAATGTTTTAAATGTATTAAGTAATTTAATAATAAGACATGTACATCCAGTCCCATTTTCTTAATGCATTGTAATTTTTTTAATTTACAAAATAATTGCTTTTACTTTTAAAAATAAACTATTAAAAAACTCTTTTTTATAATTAAATAATAAATGAAATATACAAGTTTATCAACTGTACCACAATTATTATGAACTAAAATTATTATTTTTCTATTGAATGATTAAAATCAGTTCAGTATATAATCAGTTTTAATAATATTTTTAATCAGTAGTTTAATCCGTTTTTCAAGATCAATAGTTTTTAGAGTATTAAATTTGAGTGGAAAGTATGTCTTGTATTTATAGTTTTTTATTTTGTATTTTTTTAATATAAAACAAAACCATAACAAGGAGTGAAGCAATGGTTATCACAGCGACAGCACATTTTCAATGTTAAAAAAGTTTGTTTTTAAATAAAAACTTTTAAAAACCTTTTTAAATATTGAAAATATTATTTGCCCATTATAATTTTACACTGCTATTCACAATTGTTTTATTTTAAAATATTGTTTTTTTAAATAAATATTAAAAGATATAACCATGGTTATAAAATAATCATTGTATTGTAGATGTATAAATAAAATTTTTAGTTAAGTATGTATAAGTTAAAATATTTCCATTATTATAATTATATATTAATAATATAATAATAAAACTATATAAATACTAAAATTTTTATATTAAAATTATAAGAATTATGTTGTGATCATCGACATAAAATTATTATAGTTTATAATAAATATAATTTATAATTTAAGATACTTTTTATAATTTGAAAACTAATATTTAACTAGCGTTTAATTTTTTAATTGAAAAATTTTAAATAAAACAATTTCCATTGTTTATAAATTACCAATATAAGTAAATATTGAAATATATTTTTAAATGTATTTTTAATGTAAACAATATAATTTACATATTGTGAAATTACATTTTAATTAAATAAATAACATTGATAATAATGTAACAATGGTAACAATGATAATAAAATTGTTAATTGTTCAAATATTAATATTTTGCATATTTTTATCATTGAAATTTTTATTATCAGCTAACTAACAAATAAACTTAATCTTTTACTTTAAATACCGTATTTTTCGTGTATAATCTGTATGTAATTAATTGACTAAATGTAAATCACATTAAATGTAATTAATAATTAAATATTTTAATGCTTTTTATTGCTTAAACTAAATAATAGATTGAATTAGGGTTAATTATCTAAAAGTTTATTTTCAGTAAAATTTATAACTTAAAAAGTAAAATTTTAATTTTAAAATTTTAAATTTTCTTTGTATAAGACGCGGCTTATAAACAGAAAAATACGGTAACATATCTGCATTAGTTATTTAAGTATTTGACATAATATCTAACTATATAAATATATATATCTAAAACAATTTTATGCTCAATTGTTAATTGAGTTATTTTAATTATAAATATTTTAATTATAAAATAATTGTTTTTTTGTTTAATTATTTAAATATTTGTGCGAATAGCTTATTTTATTATATTTTAAATAATTAAATAAATATTGCTAATAATGGTGGGCGTATTATTGATATAGTTATTATAATTTAAATTTGATAATATATTCAATAACTATATATTAAATATAGTGATTTTGAATAGCTATTAAACTATTTATTTTAATTATTTTAATAAATATTTTTAAATCTAATAATAACAACAATATTTTTGTTAAATATCTAAAATTGTAAATACAAATTTAACCATTTTTTCATTGAGTTTTAAATTTTATTTCAAATAAAATTAATATAAAACTAATTTAATACTAATCAATTAAAAACTATAGCATATATTAAGCAATAGTAAAACAATAAAGCAAGACCATGGTGTAAGTTTGTATCAACAATACACTATACATAATTTTAACTTTTAAGATAATTATCTAATTATTTAAATTATAATATTGATTATTTGAGTAGTTGTACTTTGAATCATAGTCTAACTTTTATGGCATAAATTGAGTTGTATTTTTAATTATAAACAATATTGTCTTAAAATTATACTCAATAATAATAATACAATAAAACAATAGATTTAACAGACTTAATATAAATTATTACAATGTATAATATTATAAT
The DNA here is from genome assembly GCA_034695265.1 of Dissorhina ornata. Taxonomy (NCBI): domain Eukaryota; kingdom Metazoa; phylum Arthropoda; class Arachnida; order Sarcoptiformes; family Oppiidae; genus Dissorhina; species Dissorhina ornata. The sequence goes on along the minus strand of JAQIWK010000975.1, from coordinate 579 downwards.
ATTAATTTAAATATAAATTGTGGTATAGGCTTTTATTTTATGTTTTAAACATTTACATTCAAAGACATTATAATTATCTTGTCGACATGTTATACAAAGTTATAAAAAAATATTTATATTAAAAAAATAATAATTACTCGTTTCAAATTGAAATAGATATATATACTTAAAATAAAATTATTTTTAAAAAGTTACTAAACATTTATATTATAATATAAATGTCAAGTAACTGCTTATTACACTACAGAATAGTATAGTTTACTATATTTTATCTCAAATTAAATGTTAAGTTAAGGCCAGAAAAAATCAATTAACTAAAAGCCATTCAAATATACAATTTATATTTTATATATTGCTATTTGTTTCACTCTTTCAACATTTATTTTTTTGTTGTTTTATGTTTTATGACACTTATATTATAAACAAATGGTATATTTTGTTTTGTTGAATTAAATATTAAGTTTTGATTTTAATATACACTGTGTATAATACACATCATGTTGTAAATGTTAAATTATTTTAATGTAAATGTAAATTATATTTTTAATATTATGTAAATTGTAACAAAAGTAATAATTT
>JAQIWK010000974.1:0-12379 GCA_034695265.1 Dissorhina ornata | reverse complement strand
TCTCTCTCTCTCTCTCTCTCTCTCTCTCTCTCTCTCTCTCTCTCTCTCCAACTCTTATATTTATTTATTTTTTGTTAATTAATTATTTATATAATAGTTATTAATATGTTTTCTAGTAATCTTTTTGTGTTAACAACTTGTCATAAAAATATAATAAAAAGTTTTTTTTAATAAATAAATTATTCAGCTTTATAATTTTATTAAAAGAATACATTTACTTATAAAATTAAATATTATTTAACTATAAGTTTGAAATGCAATTATTAATTGGCAATTAAATAGTTTTGCAAATTTATACTTTTAATTAAATTAGTTTTATGCAACAAATTACTTAACATGCGATACTTAGATTGCATTTGCTTGTTACATTTATTAAGAAAACAATTATGACCACACTATTAAATTAATAGTATCAATTACAAAGTACAAAACAATTATATTAGCCTTAAAATGCAATTATTTGTCTAGGTGGTTCAGGATCAAATAAAGGCGAGTTTATCTGGCAATTACTGCAAATGAACTCAGACTCGGAATCGGATGACTCGTTAGTTTACCATTACATTGATGTCGAAAAACTTATTTTAGATAATATCGGGAAACGTATCAAAAGGCTAACACAAGACAAGACGGCCGTCAACCAGGCTAACAATCTGGCCGTTGACCTAGATCACAATGGACACGAACGATGCCTGTCAGGCCTATCGGGACTGTCGGATGCTATTTGCCTGAATAGCACATCTATCGATGATTTGAAAACTAAATTACTTTTATACGCCAATATAGTGACCAATAGTTGGGTATTGGGTTTGATAACCAAAGAAATAGACAAACTATCGGTGGATTCAATACAAAGAGTTTTTATAATTAATATGATTCCCAATCGTATGAATATATTTCGTAATTGCCTTTTCCTCAAACAGGCGCCCAGTTTTGTTAACTTTCACTTCAATTACATCGCTATTAATCTCATTCATAACGCATCCAAACGCAAAGACTTGGATCAGTTAGCCCTAACCTCGGGCTACGATGAGGTTAACTTGAATTTTATCAACTATTTCCGTTTGGTTAACAAATTGATTGATATTAAAGCCGAAATAAATCCAATTAAGATCAAAATCAAAATAACCAAGAATAGTAAAAATGCTATCAAGATTGAGTGCCAGGATGACCTGTTGAGTTTTATCTATACGCCTAAAAAGGATGGTATGGAAGTGGACATTAATGGTCTAAAAATGAACAAAGATTTAAGTAATAATAAATCCGAAAATGGTTTAATGTTTTTGATATCAAATGAGATTGAAGTGGACGACAGCCAGGTCTTTGTGTTTGAGGAAAATAATTTTAATGTTCAAAGTGTGAGAAAATTTACTCAATATTATTATCAATTAAGAGATTCAGTTATCAAATCGGATCCAAAAGAAAGTGATTAAAATAAATTGTAATACAATTAAAATATTTTTTGAAAATATTGGATAAAAACAAAATGATATAAAATGATAACCAAACTGTGTGTTTGATGAAAAAGTAACCAAGCTCAATATTTAATTAAATTGATCAAATAATGTTATAGTGACATTCAATAACCTATAATTGAAATAAAAAATACCAAGACCAACTTAAATGTCCCGTCCAATCCAGTTGTCAATTATTAATCATATAATGAGATATAAAAGTAATCCTTCAAATTTGAAAGTGCCGTTAAATTAATAATAATTGATATTGAACAAATTATATGGTTATAAATTATTTAAATCTATTTATAATAGAGTTTATAATATTTTCTATATTTAATTAAAATAGATATTTATTTATTAATTGAAATATTAAGATTATAATAATTTTATTGTATTATTTATTTAGTTAAATAAAGTTTTTTTTGTTTAAGATTTTAAAATTAATATAAAAATTAATGTTTAGTTTGTTATAAAAATTTTTAAATATTAAATTTTACTAAATATTTTTAATTTATGTTTGTAACGGAATATTCTGATTGAAAAAATAAAAATAAATACAAAGTTTATTAAGTAAATGTGTGTTGAAATTATTTTAATAAATGAGTCCTAGGCACGAAAAACCCCACTTCACGTACATAAAAAGGACCAAATATACTGCTTTGAGTGCATAACAAGATATACTCTCTAAGTGGGGTTTTTCGTGCCTATGAGTCAAATGTTAAAATGTATTGATTTTTCACTTCAAATATTGACTTAATTTTTTTGTTGTCATTACTTTTGCCACAATAAGTAAATTTAATTTGTTTTTGAAATCATATAATAACTCAATGACATTGTTATTCAATACACAAAAAAAACATATTTTATAAAACATTTTATTGTAAAATATATTTTATAGAAATATTTTTTTACAAAATTTAATTTATAATACAATTTAGTTATTTATTTTATAAATGTCATTTAAATTTTTTAAATTACAACATTTAACATGTAAATTTATTTTTTCTCTAATTTTAAATAAATTAATCTTGATAATAAATTATTAATAATGCACAAAATTAATGAATATATTATTTTTTATTATCATAAATATAAACATCTTGTATATAATAATATTTTTATTATTTTATATTTATTATTATTAAAGAGAAAATTATTATAAATGACATTTGAAATGTCAGGTCCAGATATATTTATACATTAAATACCTTATTAATTAAATGTTAGTTTAAAACAATTTATATTTCTAATATATACTTAATTAAAAATAATTATCAAAATTCGAAATAAAGTACTCTAATTATAGTTTGTATAGAAATTTATTATTATTACAAAACAATTATTATTATTAAAAGACTCAACTAGCTGAAAAAATCATTAAATATTATATAATTAAGATACTAATAATAGTATTGTTTATTATATTTATATATGAAAATCGATTTTTCATATAATTGTTTATTTTTATAGCTCACTAATCGCTATCATCTTGATGTATATTATCAAAATAATAGCTTGAACAATACTGGTTCAATTTTGATATCTTAATTAAATGTTATATTTACTTTGATTATTTTATATATCTATCGTGAATACTTATCATTAAGCTTTTTTAGGTAATAATACTTTTCAAACGAAATGATTTACTAATAGATTTTAATTCATAAACTAAATGTAATTATTTTTAAAATTATTATTTAACTAATTATAAATTTAAAAGACAATGTGCTTGATAATTAATATATATAAACTAATTCTTTAAAAAATTATAAGATTTTAGTAAATACAAGTAACAAATTGTATAATTAAGCAAAACATTAATTTACAAAAAAAATTATTTAAGTAAATATTAGTTTTATAAAGAAATTTGTTTGAAATACAAAGACATTTCTAAATATAAAACAACTATAGTATCCAAGCATTAGATGCTTAACATTGCATATGTCTTATGCATCCATCGCAGGGCTCCTTCACTCGCATCCGGAGAGCAAATATTTATTGATTATATTTTTGCTATCATTTTATTTATAGATATAATCCCAACACATCTTAATATGCCATTGAAATATATGTCGTGCTATGAGTTAATCAAATTGAATAATAAATTCATATATTAATAATGCATTCATAAATCAAATATTAATAATAATCAATTGAGTTAATTATAATATATATACATAATAAATATAATTAAGCAAGATAAAAGGAGGATGGCCACTAAACAATTAAGTAATAGCAAGACACTATGTGTGTTGGGTGTAGTGGTTTGTTGTTTTGCTATATTATGGCCTAAAATATTTTTACCGATGTTTCAATCGGCAATGTCTATGACCAGCGCTAATCCTGATAAACCCAAGGGTATGTACTTGTTCAATTCAATTTTAAAATTTATTTATTATATATTTAACTTGCTAAAACTAATTTAAATTGTATTTTAATGCAAGACTATTAACTTTGCATATTATAATTCATTTATAATTTTTAAAATGATTTTATTTAACAGACAATATTATTTTTGTCACAATTATTAATAGAAAATAATAATTTTATTTATAAAAATATTATTTATAATAAAATTATTATTAATAAAGTTTGATAATTCAGCAATGTAATTGCTTTTAAAAAGACAATATAACATTTTGAATGCACTTCAAACTACTTGTCTTCAAAATACAATTACTTTTAATAAATTATTTTTTTCCTTTTAATATAAAATTGAATTTATTTTTATAAAAGAAATTATATATTAAATAAAAGCATTAAGTATATTGAAAGTAATTATTTATTTTGATTAATTTTATAAATAAACTCAAATAAAATAGAAACTATTAATTTAATAAAAATTACACAATTATTTATAAAATAATTATAAAATTTAAAAATAGATTTAAAATTTGTTAAAATTTTATTAATCACTTAAAAAATATTGATTTAATAATTAGATGACTCGTTATTATTACCGCCGAGAGTAAGGGAAGCGATGAAATTGTCGCGACCACATGAACTGCCAATTCAACGATTATCTGGACGGGTATTACATACATATAGCAATTTGTTGCTTGATAATTAATATAAATTGCATTATTTAATAATAAAAGTTTAATTAATAAATTTAACACATTTATTATGAATAGCCGTTATTAGACAATAAGATGGATGATAATGAAAACCCGAACCGGACGGGAGGTCTAATGGGCTTTTTGATGCCCGTCTATACGATTATCATTATTGTATTTTTTGTATACACTATTTTATGGGTAATTAATTTAAATAGCTTTTTTAATATATAAATATTATTATTTTTTATTATTATTTTTATTTATTTTCAAATTTTAATATTTTGTATAATTTTTAATTAAATAAAAAGATGCTTTTGAAGAAAGATCCAATAGAGACGGTCATCGATGTTGGCGATGAAGATAAAACTACACGGGTATTAAAGCCCGACTTTCATATGGACCGGGAATATAGAAAATTTATATTAAGTGATGAATACAACGAAAATGGGGAGAGGATTAAAAATATTAAAGAAATTAAAAGAGAGGCACAGTTTATTAGTAAAACTTTATATAAAAGTAAAACTAAAAAAATTAAACCAGTTTTAAGTGATTATGATTCAAATAAAGGTTTGTTAACTAACTAAGCCTTAAGTATTTATATTACCTACAAAATCAACTTAATTTTGTAATTTAATTACATTTTTATTGGTATGTTTAGTATCTCAGGCACTTCGCCTACTGATCCGGGATATGGAAGCGTTTAAGACAAAAGACATTAAAACTAATGAAAAACAAGACATCCCTTCAACCAAACCAGAAGAAGAGGAAGAAGAAGATAATAAAGAAAATGTGATCAACAAGTCTGAGGTCTAATTAATCTCTATTTAAAACTTGTATAACCAAAAATATATATATTAACGTGATAAAAAATATTTAAGCTTTTCGTTTAATATTTCGTTTTATCTATTAATACTTGTTTTGAAATATATCTAAAATAAAATGTTGTAACTCACACACACAAGAAACACATGTATTAAAAACATGACTAAAACTTTTGATTTAATTTTTATTTATAGAAAGAAATCAATGAAAGGACTGATAAGACTGAAGATCAAGAAGAAGTAGTAAAAGAGGATTGCAATGAAACTACAGACAAATGTAACAATAATAGTGACAATAGTAATGATGAATCAAATGAAGATGATATAAAAGTTTGTAACACTTTTGTTATATAATTATAAGCTAATTATCATAAATTTTTTAAAACCTCTCCAATGCTTAAATAATAACTACATTAATTAGATTATTTGAAAATGAAGTAATTTATATATCTCTATATAACTTTAACAACTATTATACAAAGTGCTAATTTAATTTTTAAAAACCTATAATTTATTAATTTTTAAAAACCTATGATTTATAAATTTTTATTTGATTGATTTTGTATTATAAAAGTATTTAAATAATTTGTTTTGTATCAGGAATCGGATTTTTGCTATCAAAATGATATAAAAACTGATGAAACACTTGATTTGGACAATAAGTATGGCGGTGATGATGATAATGAAGACAATATACATAAAGATTTGCGAAATTGTATGGATTCTGATATCTGGTCGTCGCTATTGAAATCAATGATAAATATGGATAAACTTAAAGAGGAATAAAATTAATTGTTTTATTCATTTTATTACTTTATATAAAATAAATTTCATTATTTATTAATATTATTATTATTATGTAATTAAAAAAAACACCAGCCAAATTTTAATATAATACTAAACATAGCATTTAATTTATTCATTATCATTGTGTAAAAATAGTAATTAATAAATACGATATCATTATCATGTAGTTTTTTTTAAATGTATTAAACTTTTAAATGTTTAAAAAGATTTTGTTTTTTTAAATTAATTTTACAGCTAAAAATCAAATCTATATGAACCAAAGGTATATGAAAACAAAAACAAACCCCTATTCCGCCAATCAAATGCCTTGTACTATAGGTATTAACTTAAAACCTATAGTACAAGGCATTTGATTGGCGGAAAAGGGGTTTGTTTTTGTTTTCATATACCTTTGGTTAATATAGATTTGATTTTAAGCTGTTATTTTAAAATTATATAATTTATTAATTTTCAAGATTTTATGCTTTAATCAAAGGTCGCAAATGTTTATTAAATTTAATAAAAACAAAAAAAGTTATTTATATTTAAAATTAATTTATTAAAATTTAAAGTCAGGCATTCATTTAATCAATATAAACTTACTAAATTGTTTTAATAAATTAAACAATTAATCAAAATTTTATAAACACCAACTTTTATATTTGTAATTAGCGTTAAGCGTAATATTAATTCAATACTAAAACAATTGATATTTAAAATAATAAGAAGTTTCCATAAAAATTTGTTTCAAGGCTTTTGTTTATTAAGTTTTTGATTGAAATAATTTTTATTTAAATATAAAAATCTCAATATATTTAAAGATTTATTTCATTTTATTTGCTTAAAATATAAAGTTTTGATTAAACATTTGAAAAAATAATGTCTAACAGTAGAGACTTTAATGGAAAAGTAGTTTTAATAACTGGTTAGTTATATAACTTTATAGTTATTTTATAATTTAACTTGGTCAATTATGAAATGTTTGTATTACCATAAACTTAAGGCTCGAGTTCGGGAATTGGCAGAGAAATAGCGTTGTATTTGTCGAGTTTGGGCGCATTGGTGGTCATCACTGGTCGCGATGAAGAAAGGGTACAAATAGTGGCCGAAAAATGTCGCGAAATATCGCAACAAAAAGTACTGGAAGTGGTGGCAGATGTGAACAGATATGACGATATCGAGAGATTAATTTACGAGACAATCAACGAGTTTGGCAAACTAGACGTATTGGTCAATAGCGCTGGCATTTCACAAATATCACCCATAGCTCATCCGGACTTAATGGCCATCTATAACACCACTATGAGCTCCAACGTTAAGGGTGTCCTCTATTTGTCCAGTTTATCGGTACCTTATTTGGAGAAAACTAAAGGTTTTTACTTTTATTTCAATTATTCACCAATTAATTAAAGTTTTAATTAATTTGTATTAAAAAAAACTTTTTATTTATAGGAAATATTGTGAACGTATCGAGTGTTTGTGGGATAAGACCCGTTAGTATAACATAATTATAATTTATTATTTACCTGTAAATTAACTAAAATATTACCTTTTTTGAAAATCTATAGTCTGGACCACTTATGGTATGAATTTTTAATTTATTTAAAAAATATTGTATTTAAATATTAAATACAATTAATAGGTTTACTGTATGAGTAAAGCAGCGATGGATATGTTCACAAAGTGTTTATCACTAGAATTGGGTCCAAAAGGTATTCGTGTGAATAGTATCAAGTAAGTTTTTAAAAAAAAAACTTTGTTAATAGTTTATATAAATGGTAATTAATACATGTCCGATGTCTAACACCTGTCCATTTTTTACCAGTCCATCATCGGTACGGACGCCTATATTTGACAAATTTGGTGTCCAATCGTTGAGTTTGCAAACTATGATTGATATTACGGCCAAAAGTTATCCATTGGGACGCATTGGCGAACCCATAGACTGTGCCAAAGCTGTGGCATACCTGGCCTCGGATGACGCCTCGTTTGTATCGGGAACTCTACTCCAAGTGGACGGCGCCTCCCTTTACGCCAATATAGTCGACCCAAACGACTCGTAAATACTTTTTGAAATATACATCTCATATATATTTTTTCTATATAAATGTATTATTATTATATAATTTATGTTTAATTAATTAAATTTTAATTTAAAAATTTAATTATGATATTATTAGCAATTAATATACAATTTATTGTTAATCTATTTAAAACATTTATTTTCAAACTTAATAACCATATTATAAATATTTATTAAAAAAATACATATGTTATACTAACAATTATATAACTATTACTAATCATATTATAAAATATTTTTAAAAATAAATATATTATATTAAAAATATATTTAATATAATTTATTTTAATTAAATTTAAATTAAGTTTTAAAACTTTTAATAATAAAAACTTAAAATAAAACTTTTAATATAATAAAAACTTTTACAAACTTTTAACGTAATGTATGTACGGATGCATTGAAAACATCATTCAAAATTCAAAACAAATGGTGTTTACGTTTGTATTGTTTTTGAATTTGAAATTCAAATCAAAAAATTATTTCAAACTTTAAGTCAATTATTGTCTACACTTTGTTGGTCACCAATACAATCACAAAGAGTTTTGGCCATCACTTCATTGGATCAATTGAATGGGTATTTTATATTGTTTTTTAACTCTTAAACCTACTGTTTGTTAACAAAACACGTGATACTCAAGTGTTTGGCGGCTAATGATGAGCGCGTGTTTAGTCACGTTTTGGTCAGCACTGTATCACGTGTTGTGACCAAAACTATTGCATACTTTTGTGTAATATTTCACTTGAATGTCATCATTGGTTGTGTTATTATAGCAAACAAGTGGTGATATAATACAGTATTAGTTGGTTGTGTTGTATATCAGTATCAATAAGAAAGTGGTGGTGACATCGATGTCGAGGTCGCAGTCATCGGCCCTTATTTTGGGCGAACCCAACGACTTATGTAAACTACTCTTCGTTGTGAACCATTGGTCGGAATACGGCGACGACTGGTCATCGGATCCCGATGTGTCCAAACGGATGATCACTAGGAAAGTGAACCAAGAGTTTGACTGCACGGGAGAAAAGGCTATCGATGTTTGCTTTGATATCGCCATTGATTACGGATTTATTTGCCCGCAAATTGATGAAGAAAGACAAACAGTCAGGTATTGTCTTACATTGCAAGTAGTTTTTGGTCACCAATTTGTTATTGATTAACGGGTTTTTGTTTTATTTTGTTTTATATATCTTCAGGTATGAGTCCGGACACGATTTGGACAGAAGTCACGATTGGTTTTGCTTTGATTGCGATGTTTTGGTCGACAAGACGTCTGACCAGTTCATCAAATGTATGGACTGTTTCCGTGTGTTTCACCGAAACTGTTTGAAAATACCAATTAATCCCAAGAAAGACGACAAGAAATGCGATGACAAATCCAAAGAAGACAAGACAACACAACAATACAAGTGTTTGTATTGCCTAAGAGTCGAAGAATGGGAACCCGACGGTCACATTGGCCACCAGACCGTCGACCAGCCGACAGTCAACAAACTGATCGGATATCTGTTCAGATTCTTGGAGAACAAAATGAAAGCCAAATTAGACAAACTGGTCATCAACTATGATCTGGAAAACTCACTTTACATCTATAAACAAATGGATCTAAAGATGATTAAAGAAAATACATTGAAAAATGAGTACAAAAGTGTGGCTAAGTTTGAAGACGACTTTTTCTTGTTTATGCATAACTTGCACATTGTTTCCGACGATTTTGGCAGTATTTCCGAGATATTCGCTGATCTGAGGCTACTGTTGATGAAGGAATTGGCAGAACTAAGACTTTGTGTCAATTGTTATGATTTGCATAACGACAAGGAGTTGCAATCGCGTGACAAAGACTGGTTTATACGTCCATGTGATCCGCCGCATAAGCTAGTGTTTGTCAAAATAGGTGGCCATCCTTTTTATCCCGCAAAAGTGATTGAGAGAAAGGGCGATAAGTGTATCGTACGCTTCTTTGACAATAAGAAAAACAAAATGGAAATCAAAAGGTCAAAGTCAAAGGTACGGCCCATCCATGACCAGGAAATTCGCCAAAAAGTGGCGAATAACAAGAATTTACCGAATGTCTGGCAATTGTTGCAAAGACATGAAGAATTGTTGGCTCAAAAGACTGGCGGTAAGCCCGCGCCCACCGCTCCGGATGACGTCTCAATGGTTGACGCATCCATTGAAAATGTGGTCAGAAAGGGTCGCCCGAAAGGTCGTAAAAACAAGCCTAGAGTTAAGAAAAATTCGGAATCAAGTGATTTGTTAACAGATATTAGCGATAATAGTAGAAGTGGTAGTATTGTCTCACAATTGTCATCAATCACAGCAACAACAACAACCACATCAGTGACCCAACCATTGCCTATGACTACACCCATGAAAGACATTGAAACTGATTTGACAGTTCAATCAGATATGAAGAATAAGCGTCGATCGGGTAGACTATCGGCGATGAGTCATAAAGAGTTTAGTGAAACAAATGGCAAAACTAAACCAAACAAAGTGTTGACACAAAATGATGTCGATTTAGACACTGAAATGTCCGATTGTACTCAAGTCTTGAAACCAAGTGCCAGCGGCTCATCACAAATGGCGGCCAATCACTCAAATGCTCAAACAGTTGGTCCCGACGGACAGTCAACATCTCAAAGTTCGCGATCACTTTTAAACTCTTTTAACGAAATTAAATTGTATAACAAGACATCGGCTGAAGATGATTACGATGAAGATGGCCACAAAAACATATGCGAAGAGTGTAGAGCGGGCGGCGACCTTTTGCTATGCGACTACTGTCCGCGCGTTTATCATAAGGTATGCGTTGATGGGCTTCAAGAAGTACCTGATGTCTGGATGTGTCCTTATTGTGTCAATAACCAAAAGCCCGACAAAGAAGCGCCAAAAGTGTTGGCCAAACCCAAGACCAACGTAACCGACAAGAAGGGCAAAGCGCTGGCCAAATCATTGCAAGACAATATGGATTTATGCGAGTTATGTGTACAAAGCGGACAACTCTTGTTATGCGACACGTGTCCGCGCGCTTACCATCTTAAATGTTTGGCATTGGATTCATTGCCGACGGGTCTGTGGAGTTGTCCCCATTGTCAACAGTCTGGCCATCAAAACTCTAATCACACGTCTAATCAATCATCAGTTTCCACTTCACAACCAATTGGTTAGTATTATTATTTTTTTGTTAATTTATTTATTATTTTGATAATTATTTAAATTTTATTTATTATAAAGTAAACGGAAACTCAAGACCAATGGAGTCAACTCGCAGTAAAACAGTGGACAAACCAATTGATGAAGAATTTGGTCCAATGTTTGCCGAATATGCAGACAATTTTAAGAGAAAATTTGATGAATTAAATGCAATTAAAGACTTAAATGATTTGCGAGACAAACTAATACTAACTAATTATTACAATGATCAACAAATTCAAGAGCTTAAGAGTCAAGTGATTAAAGCCAGACAAGAGACGGACGATGCAAAGTCAGCCAATTGGTGTGCGGTTTGCAAACAAATTGCAACATTTTATTGCTGTTTGCGATACTATTGCGGTCAAGAGTGTCAAAGAGCCGATTGGATCAGAGGTCATAGTAATGAGTGTTTGCTTTATAAAAAATAATGATTTTTTTGTTTTGTTATAATACTTATATCATTGCCACAAATTGGCTGCAAATTGTGATAATTATCTTAAAATATAAAATAATGAACGATCAAAACAATTTCGTTAATCATTAGAAATTGTTAACTATTATTAATAATATGTTTATAATTATAAAACTTTTAATTTAATTTGACATTTAATTATTTAATACTTTTTTCTCATTTATATAATGCCTTCATATGTGTGGTGTTTTTGTTTGATATAATGTTTATTGAATTACTTTTAATTATAATTTGAATTATCGTTTATATTATAGATTGAAAAAAATGTTTAAAAATGTTAATCAAAACAATTTGTATTATTATTTTTTGTTTAATAAAACTTTTTTTTATATAATTATTAAAAAGGAAACTAATGTTTAAAGTATTGCCGCAAAAGGCAATACAAATATTTAATGTTTGCATTTCATAGTAAACTCTTTGAGTTTTAGTTATTATTTTGAAGTACTAAAAACATTGGGGTTTCATTATTTATACGAAAAAAACCTAAACTTATAATAAGTCTGATTTATCC
>JAQIWK010000973.1:0-12381 GCA_034695265.1 Dissorhina ornata | reverse complement strand
AAATATATAAATTGATGAACATTTTACAAGGCAATGAAAGGGTTTTTAATAATTATTATAATAATTAAAATAAAATAATTAATGTATAAAACTCATTATATAAGGCAGTTTATAAAGTTAAACACCGGGTAGTAATTCACCCAAAATGTATAATAATTTGGTTGATAGCAGTGTTTGAATGTATTTATGGCCAACACTTTTAATTAAAAGATTGTTTGGCACCAAAAATAATATTAAATTATTGTTTACTTATGAATGATATAAATGATTTTTTTTCTTTATATAAAAAATATTATATAAAATTACAAAAATATTTATTTATTTTGGTTTTCGGTAGTATCTGAGCACCAAATAGCCCATCAGTCGAAATATAATCAAAAATAAAATTAATACTATTGTATTGAACCAAATGGGCAATGGCTCGGAACCGTCATTCATGATATCCAAGTGAACCGATAGTTCTTCGTATGGAATAGTTTTGGAAATATTGTTCTCCTGAGTTGAGTTTGACATCAGACACGACAAGAATTGGGATGTTTTGGTTGAACACCTAAAACAGATAATAAAGTGACATTAGATTTGAGACTATAGTAGATGAATGACTAGTCAGAACATACTCTATTGGGGGTCCGTTGAAGAATTCACTCATTTGCATATTCAAGAAGGCATAGTAAACGATAGAACAATATCGCAACCAAGACAACCACCCGGGCATTGTGGCCGAGTAGTAACCGGCAAACAACATGGTTGACAATGAATACAACGCTGACAAAGTAACCGACACTTCTAAGTCAGTACAGGCGGCGCCGATAAATAGGCCAACACTTTGAGCACAAATTGTCGATAATATGAGATAAGCCCACAACGAGAGGAATGTGGTTATGTTGGAAGAGCCCAGCATTGGATATGATATGACAAAGAATACTGAGGGCAGTGTTATAGTGAGCGGTAGTTCTCCAATCATTTTGGCGATATAATAAGACGACAACCTATAGGCGCCCGACGATCGCTCTTTGTTTATGACATCCCTTTCGGCCGGAAACGAGATAAGAGCACCGAATAATGCAAATAACATCCAATAAGTTGTAGCTATTGGCAGATTAAATGAGTTAATAACTAATAAAAGATTATACAATATTAGCAAATCACTTACTGAAGAACATCCAGCCTTTGATATCGTTGAGAGTGTCTTCACTTCTAACCACTTGAAACCATATAAGTCCGGCCACAAGTGCTAAGGCTATGGTTTGAATCCAATTAAGTTTAGAGAGCATCCGATGTCGCGCTTCATAAAAGTTGCGTTTCGTTAATACTCTGAGTTGAGTCCAGAAACAAGTCGGCCACTTCTGGCCCGAAGGCATTGAATATAAATTAACGCAAATTTCGTCATTATATGAGCAGTTGGACGAAAAGGTTGAGGTTGAGCTGCGATCGGTCTGAGACCAGGATGATCTGCCAGAGTCGTCGTCACACATCATCTTATCGTAGACGCGATGCAAACCCTTCTCGTCGTCTATAACAACATGCATTTCAATTGGTTTCAGATTAGAGTGATTATCAATCAAATCTTCTGGTTCTGAATGATAATTGTGAGACTCGTGGCTCTGGTCTTCTCTATAGGAACTGTGTTGTGAGAGAACATTGTCGTCCGAGTCATCGGACGGCAATTTAGGCAAAGCTTTTGCTGCAGTAATGATCTTTTCTTGAAGCGAAGTATTTTTCACTTTTTCCATTATAAAATCTGCCGGATTATAGTGAGCGCTAATCTCTAAACCCATTCCTCCAAAGAATGGAACCACTGCTGATATGTCTCCGAAATAAGCTGATTGTCCACAACATAACAGCAATAACTTATCGATCATATAAAACATTTGAGAAGACGGCTGATGAAGAGTTGCTACAATTGTCTTCTTCTCTTTGACCGCATAATCTTTAAGTGTTTGCATCAGACTATGAGCTGTACTCGAATCTAAACCCGATGTCGGTTCCTATTTATTATTATTTTTTAAACTTAATTAATTTACTAATAATATATATTTTGTTAAATTAAAACTTACATCAATTAAAAGAATATTGGGATTCGTTAACAGTTCGCACGCAATGTTAGCTCTCTTTTTCTCGCCTCCCGATAGGCCTCTCTTCATAATATCTCCGATTACTATAACATTTATAAATATGTTAATTATAAATGTTTTAATTATATTTAATGCTAAATTAAGCCACACTTACTGGTGTCCTGACAGTGCCTTAAATCAAGAACATCAATGATCTTCTCTAC
Organism: Dissorhina ornata; assembly: GCA_034695265.1. NCBI lineage: Eukaryota > Metazoa > Arthropoda > Arachnida > Sarcoptiformes > Oppiidae > Dissorhina > Dissorhina ornata. Next base: position 10,103 of record JAQIWK010000973.1, on the reverse strand, counting down.
ATGACTGGCCTTTTCATTGAAGTTCATGGCGTCGGGAAGTCTCAGTTGTGCCGTATACTAAACAATTGTCATTTTATTTTTAATTTTATATTCATCTTTCATAGTTATTTAATATAATTTATAACAAATTTTTATTATATAAAATTATTGCTTCAATTTATTTATTTATCAAGAAACAGAAAAATAGCAAAATATTTCTTTATTACTATAATTTAATTGTTTAAAAATAATAATACTTTTTTAAGTTTAATTCACTCATTGATTTAATAAATTTTACCTTAATTTTTAGTTAATTTATTTTTATACATTGTATATTCAATGTACACATAAATAAAAATGCAATGTAAAATATAATAAATTGTGATTAAAGTATTAATATATCAATGATATATTAATAATTTAATATTTAATATTTCAATGTTATAAAAATTTAAAATTTGTTATTTTAAACGGAAATGTATAAAATAAATGTTTTTTAAATTGACCCTAAATTATAATTATAAAGTACTTAAATATAATTGCCATTAATAATTATGCCAAATATTAATTACTTAAAAGTACTAAATTATATAAAAATCAATAATAAAATCTACTTTAATTGCATTAATATCAATACCAGAAATTTTATTTATATTTCAAGTGAGAATATGTTTGAAAAGTAATATATATTTCTTAACATTTAATTTTAAAAACATTTTTATTGCTTTAAACATAAGATTGTAAATGAGATTTAAAAGCAAATTTTATTTAAATTTAACTTTTATTGAATCGTATAGTAACTATAGTTTATATTAACTTTCAAAAATTTTATTTTATTAAATCACATTTTAATTGAGTTCAGTATATTATAAAAATACTTTCACTCGTTTTTTGGCTTTGAATAGGAATTAACTCTCATATTAATCTAAAATTAAGGCAAAAAACATATTATATATTATCTAAAATCGACAAAACTCTAGGTTTATTGAAATTCATGTTTAATTGCAAAATATTTTTTATTTGAGATGAAAAAGAGGTTATTCTTTATAGAAAAATATCTATTCAATTGGGAACAACTGTTCAACAAATTAGTCCACAACTGATTGCCCACTTTCACACGTTTCGCAATTAAACAAAACATTATTTTTTAATACTTTATAAGCGCTTAGTTTTAAAGTGGGATTTATTTGTGATTTTCTAACAACAATTTTGTAAGCTATAAAAGTTTGGCTTTAAACTTAATTTAATATTTAAAAACAGTATAAAATATAAAATAAATTAAAAATATACTTACAATTAGTGTTTGTCTGAGAGTAAGACTGGGGAAGAAGATGTCCTGTTGGAGAACATAACAGATTTTACGCCTCAATTGCTTATTGATTGCTTCGCCATTCATAGTAATGCACCCGTAGTTTGGTTTCAATCGTCCGCTTAATGTACTCAAGAAAGTGGTTTTGCCACTACCTGATGGTCCCATAACGGCCAATATCTGTCCCGGTTTGGCATAACCGCTGATGTCTTGTAGAACTGGACGTTCTTGAGATGATTTAGCGTTCATTGATTTTGATTCAATAGAAAGGGATATATTTTGAAAAACTAATTCTATGGGCCGTTGGTTTTGATTGTGATTATGGGAGTGATCAACATGATGAACATGATGGGCATGATGGACATGATGGGCATGAGTAGGGTATGTGGTGTCGGGACTGATAGCAATGTGATGCTCCAGAATACGACTATTTGCTTCTTCTTCTTCGGACATCATCTTTAGGTCTAATTGACGCAAATGTGAGCAACAGTTGGTTCGTGTGTTTCGTGATCTGTTAGGATCGAGAGTGAGAGTGGTTTTAAACAACAATTTCTCAGTCAATGTAATGCAATGTCAGATGCAATGGTTGTGAAAGTAAAGATTACAATGAAATGGACTTTGGTTTCTATATTTATGCAAAACTAGTGGACATAACGTCTAACAATGACAATGAGAGTGAATGTGAATATGAATACAAGGCTTATGACCCAAATAGCAAACAAATGCATCTTTTCATGTATTGTGCGCTCAAACCTAAATCTAATGGTCTGTTTGACGGCCAGGTCATCGCAAGGTGCACTGACTTGACTGCCTTCATGCCTAACCAATAGCCAGTCTTATGCAAAAGTGGACATAAAAAGGGAAAGTTTTTTAGTCAGTTTGTAGGCTAAGCGCTAATAGGAGTGATAGACTAACATCTTTGAACGTAATATTGAATGTCCTGAGGGGTCCAACACTGCTTTCACTACATCCAGTACTACAGTCATGGATAGAGTCAATGTCCTGTACCTCACTTTCAGCGCAAAATTATGCCTCAGGAGCTCCTGTGGCCTCCTTTTCACTTTCACAACTTCACTACACAATACAATCTTCACTATACACAGTACACTATGTTACTAAACCATACACTACTCATTAAACTACATCACCAAACCATAGACCACTGTCCATACCAATCAACAACAACAGTGTCCTTCAATACAACTCTACCCTACAGTGCATTCAAGTCAACCTATTATTGTAGCAAACTTGGAGAAAACTAACTAAAAACTGTTTTCTCTAAATAATATAAATCTTTTTATATTACAAAATATCTAACAAAAGAAATTTTTAGTTCAGTTTTGTTCTCATTATTGGCTTCGCATTCACTCGTAACAAGTCTTCAGACATAATCAGAACAGAAGCAAACACAGCATCTGTGCCTATCTGTTCTCTCCCGTCACTCGCATTATACATACTTTTAGTCAAAACTATGTACTGAAGAGAGAGAGAGAGAGAGAGAGAGAGAGAGAGAGAGAGAGTCAGGCACAACCCTATCCCCAAAATGTTGTGCAATTTAATACTTAAGAGAGTTAGCAAAGCTTAGTTAAAGGCTAACTTAAAGCTAATAAACAGCAAAAACTTTCCTCTAAAACTCATTTTCGCTTAAATTAGATTTAAATTCTTTCTACTCTTTGTCCAAACAAATTGAAAAACTTTCTAAAAGTTTCTAATTATTGAAAACTTATTAACAAAAAATCCAATCAATAAATAACTTTTAGAAAGCTTTGAAAATACGTGTGAAAAGTAATTATTTTTGTTTTATCATAAAAACCAATGCCATTACATAATAATAATGTTTTAATTACAAATTAATAATAATAAAAAATAATTTATTATATTTTATAACAATAAACATAAATAAGTGGTTTTCAATCTTAAAAGTAATTTTGTTTTTCAGAGAGAGAGAGAGAGAGAGAGAGAGAGAGAGAGAGAGTTATTATAAGTGTTGATAGAATATATGAGAGTAAAAGAAGTAAAAAGAAGGGAACATAAGCTGAAAGACATGGGTATGAATGCTATGAATGGCGTATTGAGTAATAGAAGCGCACGTGTATTGAATTGCATACCAGAGTGACGGTCATCGACCCTCTGCACCGAAAGGGAAAGTAATGGGACTGTCATTGGACGTCAATAGAGTACTATTGTGTAGAATTGGCACACATTTGACATAACACTGAAAGAACATATCAATAGAATATAGCTTTCGTTGAGAATCGACTGAAACGGACTTAAAAGAAATGCATTCAACAAAAATAGGTGAAGGATTTGAAGCTCAGGCGGTCCACTGCTCAGTCATTGGACCAGTTGGTGGACATAGACTTAGTTCTACTATATTGGCATGTGCTGGCTTGGCTCTACTATATTGTGCACCAATTCTTAGAAATACTATCAATACTACCAAACAAACCATTCTCACAATGAAAACTCAGTGTAGAAGCCGATGCATACCATCCCATATCCTACTCTATACTCTACTCCAAGTGCTAAAAACTTTTGTATGAATCGTTAGTATAGAGAACTGCATAAATGATACTCTATTGGCCAAACACTTGGCAATACTGTGATGTTTTGTACTAAACTATTATCTATTTATAAATACAATTGATTTGAAAGCCATTGAAAAATGTTTAGATAATCTTACGATTGGTTATATCAAAAGGCATTTGGATTGAAGTTATTTGAGCTTAAAATTGTAACACTAGACAAACGGGGTAGTGGGTATTGATTGCGCTACAGTTACCAGTGGTTTGGTATGTCGTGGTGCCAGTGCCTAGAGATAGGCACTCATTTCACATAAAATAGTGGTAAAGCAATGATTTTTTTGGTATAGAATTAGTTATGTTCACAATTTAAGGCATAAGGCTATGGGCTATAAGAGGTATGGGTTAGAGAAGTTGTTAAATAAGTAGTTACAAAGTGGGAGTAACTCGTAAAACAAGACTCCAAAGGCGTTAAACCCCTAACCAAAATGGTTTGGAAATAGTTATCAAACATAGCGTACTCTAATGTAAAGTATATGTCACATATATCTTACATATCAATGATTAGCACATTATGTCATACCATTATGCCATACCTGATATGTATGGTGTTATCATTTGCTTATTACCATTGAATTAATAATTTTGTTTTAATAAAAACTCATTACAAGTCATACCTAGATTTGGAAGTAACTGAAAAGTACTCGTCTCCCAATATAAACAAATCTCTTGATATTATCATAATTGTTGTCAATTCAATGAACAATTCAATTGTTTTGCAATATTTGTATAAATAATACAGTATTCTTGTGCACTAATACTGTATTCAATGACTTAATAGTGGGATAAGTACATCAAAAAAAAAAAAGTTAGTTTAATAGATAATCGTACCAAACAAATGCAGTGTTTTAGTGAGTTGCACTTTATTGTATAACATATAAAATATTAGACAAAACACAACCAGTTGTCAATTAATTTAGTCTCAACTCACAAGTGATGACAAAAATTTAAAATTTAAAACTTTATATGTTTAGTAAAAACAATCGTTTGATTTGATTGTGAATTATCTAAATAACAGTCAAATGATGAGACAAAGTGACTGATGATTGCAATGATAGCTACAGTGGGAGAGAATAAGAAGAAAGAGTACACAAAAAAGCAATTAAAGTTTTGAAAGACAAAGTCTAAACATGTTATGTGACTTAATGTTCAATACATTCAACCGAGTAATGCGCCCAAAGATGTATAACTACTTGTATGCCAAACTGGCTTTGCTTTGCGCAGTCAATCCAGCAGTACATTCATTACTTATAGACTATAAGTTATAGATATTGCCAAACAAACTCAAAGTCGTGCCTCCGCTCCATCTCCTCTAATCATCAACTCTTGCATCGATTCCAATGCTTAACACTAATACCATTCTCTCTCTCTCTCTCTCTCTCTCTCTCTCTCTCTCTCTCTCTCTCTCTCTCTCTCTCTAATTAAAAGTAAGATAATTACAATGTTTGGCAAATTCTGTTGGAAAATGTATGAGAACTCAAAACACAATATATAATACGATTGCTTCATATTGTCATTAGATTGGATAACATTATAATCTTAAATAAAAATAAAATATTTGTTACACTATTCCCAAAATCTATAGACCGGATGCTCCACAAAAAAAATTTATGTAAAGTTTGAAAATCGATAATTTTTATAACTAATAAAAATTTGATTGCTTATTAAATATATTTATGTGATATTATGAGATAATTAATTGAAATAATTTTTAAAATAATATTCATATAAAATATAAGATTTAGATTGTACTTTACCTTAAAAATGATACTTTAATCAGTTGTCGGCTTTTTATAACAAAATTCTGATATTCTTTGAAATGTTAACCACTTTTTTTTACACAAAACAATACAACAAACTTTGCCTTTAAGTTGAGGTTAAGTTTAAAAACTTTTTTTTAACAATAAATGAATGAATGCGATGAATGTTTCAGAAACGATAAGTCAATTGATTTGATGATACAATAGTTGAGAGCTGTTAAAGAAGAGTTGGCAAACTTGACATAACATATCATAACTGCAAGTGTTGACGAAGAAGTGTTGTCAACAAATGTTTTAAAGTAATCTTCAGGCGTACGAAGAGATGGAGAAGTGTTGGCGCAGTTGGCTCTATGAGGTGTTACTTGAAGTTACTTTTAACGTCGGGGGCGAAGATGTGTTGTGCTGTTGGGAAGCGTTTGATGCGATGATTCAAAAAATGAGGCAAAGATTTAGCGCTGGAGGACAGGCCTTGAAAACTGAGAACTTGGTCACAGAGTGTGATGGCGTTTGAATGGAGCTCTGGTAGAGTCGCACTGCAGAGTCATTGAACCCGTGCCACACAAGTGGCGTAATTGGGTCTCAATTGTCACACAAACGTCTGACGGACTTATGAGTTGCCAATAGTGGCACTTGTGTTGAATAACAGTCAAGTGATGGGTAGAAATGTGTGACAGTGGAGGCGGTGGGGGTGCGGGTACGCCACTGGTCGAGACGAGAACTGCCACCAAAAAGGCAGACCAAATGCAATGGTATAACTGCTAACTCCGTGACCTTCAAATTGGGGCTAAAGAACTCACACAACACTCCATACGCTAAACATAACTAACTTTACGTTAACTCTACTAACGTTTGTGTCTTTCAATTATATCTGTGACTCCTATTTCTTCTTAAAGTCTATTTGAGTCCAATTCATCACTCGTTGCTTTCATTGCATTCAAATACATTACAAATATTACATCCAATTATTGATTACCATTTAAACAATAACCATATGAGACCAGAACCGTAGCCAATATTTATGGCATGTATAGCAACATTTGGTTTGGTTTTAGATTGTAGTGGTAGAAGAGAGAGAGAGAGAGAGAGAGAGAGAGAGAGAGAGAGAGAGAGAGCAGTGCACCGTTACATACAATCATACAATTGGCAAATGTTGTCAAAGTGCTCATTAGCTCATCCTTTCCTTCCTTGTTGTTTGAATGCGGATAATATGAAAACCAATATTTATATGTACTTCACTTATAGCGTCTGTATTACTATATATTGTGAGAATTACATGAAGTGCACTGAACTTCATATAGATATCTATTAACAGATCGAGCAATAAGACAACCAAACCATCTCTTCATATATCATTCATACCCTCCACTCTATCATTGAGTGTCTAACTGTATATATAAGAAAAAAGTTTGTTTGTCTAATCCCTTGGCAAACCCATGCCATTGCATTAATTGGGACATTCAGTTACCTGACCAGCACTGGCACCAGATTCTCACATATTTCTAGATTTAACTAATACTACACTACAGTCACAACAATCTGTTACATAAAAAACAAAACAAACAAACATTTGTTTTCTTTGTCTTATATTTGAATGATTTGTTTGATAATCCTTTGATTGTTGTATTGGGAGTATTAAATGGATGAGTGGTCTACTGATTGAGTAAGTTTTTTGCACAAGTCTTACAGTTATGTGTATTGAATGCATACAAAACAGTTAATGAGAGAGACTTCTACTCCAATCACTGCTCTATAACCGGAAGTTTGGCTCTTCTGTAAAACTAGAGTTCATTGAACTTTAAGAGGTTTGGCTTCATATCTGTTGAATGGTTTAATTGATGTGACCGAGAGTGCCAGTGCCAGAGTACCAGTGCCAGAGTGCTTGTGCCACAGTGTCAGTGTCGCTCAATCCCTAACACATCCCTACATATCCCTACCAATCCATCAATGCGGGCAAACTTGACCTCCACTTCTCCATTCATTGTTTGCTGTAATGAACTCAAAGCAGATTTCTTTTGCTCACATTTCTGGTTATTCATCGCTTTTCATACACACATGTAATACTTGTAGTCTTTACCCATCATTTAAGCAATTAGTTGCATATATTAATATAATTTTAATACAATTCAATGTATATTATTATTGTTTGGCATTTGGTTTACATTTTTCATATAATCAAACGATTCTTGATTTTTTGAGCCCATATTTGATCTATCAATATATGATTAACTGATACATAATATTACATACATAGTAAGCCATCGCCTGTTATTAATAGGTTGACTTCATGTCAACCATTAGCTATCAATACATAACTGATTCTTAAGTTTTAAAAAAAATTAAAATAAATTTCAGACCAACTTTTTATATAGTTTACAAAATTTATCAAAATTAATGATTATTTTGTTCATAAACTTTATTCTCATTAAACAAGAATAACTAGAATTAAATCTATTTCTTACAAACAATTTATTACAAGTTTCTTAATATTTAGTTTGTTTTGAGAAATTAATTAAATGATTCAAAACATCAATATTTTGATTGAATTAAAGATTATTTTGTTATCAAAGTTATGTATAAAGAGTGTGCTGAAGAGGAACTGGAGTTGAGGCTACAAAATAATCTTTATTTATATTTATTTCAAAAATATATTTTAATTTTAATTTAATATTATAAATAAAATGTTAATCTAATGTAGAAAAGTTAGCAATTAGTAAATAAAATTTTTAAATCATTGCAAAGTATATGAGAAATAATACATAATATTATAAATACATATTGATTAATTTACAATATTATGACAATAATATATTAAATATAACCTGATCATTTATTATAAATAATTTAAATTGTACAATTAATATATGAATTGAAACAATAATTCAATTGATGCCTATTTAACCAAAAAGATTTGAGAGTTGTATGATATATGTATAGACATAAAGTAATAGTGATAGTGATAATAATGGTCACTAACATAAGTTTGAGGCCTATTCGTCCACCCAAACAAGTATTTCAAAATTGTCTGTTTAAATTTTAAACTTTAAAAGCCAATACAAATAAATTATTTGAAATAACACTTAAAAACACTTATTAAACTTTAAATTGTGCCCTAAAATAGCAATTAAAGAAGTTTGTTTTATATTTTATAAACCAAAATCATTTACAGTTATGGTTGACAATCACTGGTCACCACAAAAGTGGTCATTATTTGCAATGACCACATCTTTCAAACATAACAATAATTATATTACATAAATGGTCTTATATTTGCCCTACCATTCAATGTTTACTCTCTTGTATATGTGTAACTAATTTAAAGATAATTTGTTTGTTTGTAGACAAATAAATATTATATAACTTTACAAATATTATGAATTTAAATTGACCAAACTATTGCTATGACATTGTTAATGGTTAATTTAGACTAAATAACATTGCTTTCAATGTATGTAGTTCAATGTGAATAGCATGAAATTGCCAGAATATATAAATTATATAATTTGCATAAAACTCAATAATGTCCGGGTTGTTTTCCATTCACTTTATAAAGTTTCAAATGTTTAATATTGTATTCAATTTGCTTGTTATTTTTTGGATAATGTTTTTACAATACTTATATTTGGTACTAACAATTTGTTAGTACCGTATTCCCGCGCATATTCTTACATGCTCTTATAAAGCGAAGTACAACTTTTTGTGATTTTTGTCGAATATTTTTAATAGCTCTTAAATATACAAAGAAATCACCACCAAAATAATATTCTAATTGGAATTACTTAAAATATATTCTTCATCAATATCTCGGTTATTTCCTATATCTGTGATACCAAACATTGGTAATTTTATTGTCCCAATGTATGCACTATGTCTTAATTGATAGATATTAACTTAAAACTGTTTAAAATTGAAAAAAATTAATTTTAGCCAAACTTATAAAAGCATGCCCGATGTATAAAAGCAATATCACTACCCTCACCTTAAAGTGGCATGCTAGGATTACGGTATATGTATTTTAGTTTCAAATGTCAATGTTTTTAATGTTTTAAATTAAATCTTTTAATGTATTTTTTTAAAACAAAGGATTTATTTGTTTTTTATATGTAATAAATAGTTGCCAAAGGTTGTAGAGTCCGTTTTATAATGTTTTATAATGTTATATAATATATATATAATAAGTTAAAAGTCGATGACTTTATTGAAAGTTTATCTAATATTTATCAATATATTATACTTAAATATTTATGTTATTATCGTTTAATAAATTTATTTCACTTTTTATTTTGGGTTCAATAGCTATAAGTTATATAACAAATGGCATAATAATTGTCAATATAAATTTTAAAACAATCAAATGTCAAGTTTGTGTTAAAAGTTAAATCTTCATTTATCAAACGATATATTTTTTAATAACTTTTAAATATAGTAATCTTTAAAAACTTTTTAAACATTAAATAATATGACAAATTATTACAT
>JAQIWK010000972.1:0-12385 GCA_034695265.1 Dissorhina ornata | reverse complement strand
AGTGATGTTTAATCTTAATGTTTCATTTGATGCCAATTGTTTGATAGCATCTGATAATTGACTTAAACAAACAAATTTAATGCCATTCACGTGTGTTATAACATTATCGGGTATTAATCTATTCAATTAAAACAAAATTAACTAATTAAAGACTTAAATTATTTAAATGGTTAAACATTACTTTTCATGAACATCACTTTGATTACCAAATACTTTATCCGTATAAAAATAATTATTTTTGTTTATTTCAAAACCATAGTTCAAATGTTTGAATCCAACGCCCAATCCTTTGCTAAATTCAAACGATTCAATACTGTCTTTGCGTTCATATTCAACACCTTTTTTGATAAAATCTTTTACCAAGATAATTAATTTTGAAACAAAAATTAGTTAAATATAAAGCTAAATGTGATACCTATAACATCGGTGCCTAAAGTGCCCCAAGATTGGTACATATTTCCGCCGCCAAACGTAATGCCAATTACTCGACAATCCTCGGTAATAATAGGTGATCCCGAAAAGCCGCCCGAAGTAGTGGCCGAATGTCTGATAAACATGTGGTCAGGATTTACGGTACTGTTTCGTGGCGTATCGTTATTAAGCTGATAACCGCTCATTACGTAACCGGTGGCCCAACTAAACTCATTATTAGGTTTCGGGTAACCATAACAGTCGACTAGTTGTCCGGACACTACCTCTTCAATCAGTTGACACTTGAGTCCGTAATATACAAAGTTAGGCACCCGTATCAACGCCAAGTCAATCCATGGCTCCCGATATATTACCCGTCCGTATACTGCGTTAAAGGCATCAACTTCTTCCTCTTCGCCACTATCTTCTTGTTTATATTCATCTTCGGTATCACTTCCTATTGATTGGTCGGATGTGTGCTCCGATATGTTGGCCAACGGTTGGGCGAACTCTATTAAGACAATGTCCCGATCGGCCACAACGTGACAATTGGTTACAATGAGTCCGTCGTCACTAACTATAGCACCCGTCCCTATAATGACTCGCCCTATTAAAGTGTCTGATTTGAAAGTTTTAAGCTTAACCACAAAATCAACAGGGTCATCACTATATCCATCATCAATACGATTGTCATTCATTTGTATTAAATTGCTATTTGTTTTTGTTTCCAATAAATGATTACAATTTGTCATTAAATAAACCCTTTTTATCGCTAATTGCCGTTTGAATTGAATGTTTGACAAAAACTGTTTATAACTTTTTGATTGTTTAAACCAATGATTAGCGACATATATACAAATTGATGGCATTAATAAAGTGCTGTTTAGTTTAAAAAAAGTTATTAATTACTTATTATTAAAGCAATTAAATGTTAGACAAATATACCTGACAATTGAGTTGTGTTTTGATAATCGATACATTACTGGCTTAAAATATAACAAACTTTGAATATAATTAACAAGTTTTATAACAATTTAGTAATTGTAGTTAAATGTGAACGCGCTTTCAAATTATATGTTTTAATTTAATTAAAACTGTTATATCTTATAGTTTTTAATTATATTTTGTGTCAAAACAGTTGTTTTTTACCACTTTTGGGATAATCATCAAATAGTTGCCAACAAAGTGATGACCACTAATGAAGATAATAATAATGTGGATGAAAGTGATGGCGAGTCTATGGTACCCATGAAAACCATATCATTTATCGTTGGCCTTTCATTGGGATCACTAATTGTATGGTATGTTTGTCACAAGACATGCGAAGAAGTAATAAAAGATTTACAAGAATTGCAAAAACAAGGATTTGTTTGATTCAAACTTTTATAAACTATGTATTTTACTTGAAAAACTATTTAAATAATATTATTTACAAACATTTCATTTATGTTATTAAAAAATAATTTACAAATTTTAAATGTATTTATAAAATAATTATTTATTTTAATTAATTAAAACTAATATTTAAATTGATAAAAACATTTCATACAAAATGTATTCGCAAACAAATGTTTGAAACTATTAAAACATTTAATTAATAATTATAAAAATCTTGCTTAAAGTTTATTTTGCAATATTTTAGATCACAATATTGCACGCTTATAATGATTTTAAAAAAATTAAGTGTACTTGGTAAAATAAAACTTTATAGTAGTGTGTGTCTGGTTATAATAAAAACTATTTTATTGTCTTTCACTTTAAGTCTAAATTTTAATGTTTTAAATAACTTAATCAATTAAACAAATATCGAGCAAATAATTATTTATAAAATTAATTAAAAGTATATTTACTAAACTTATACATAGAAACTTTATTTTAATTAAAATTAGTTATGTTAATTAACATCCGGCAAAATTTCTTGGATCATTAAGTGGCAAATCGTTGGTACAGTAAATGCCATTCACTTGTCGACCAAACTTTGATTTTATAAGCCATTTGTTGTGACACTCACTGCAGTCAACATGAGTTACCACTTCATTAGATGGGTTTTGGTCCAAAAATGTACCATAAATTGTCTCATTTAGGTATGACATGTGTTTGCTATTTAATAGAGACAATGACACGGGTCGGGAACCGCCGGCAAACGCATTTTTACCTATAGTTTCGGTACTAAACATAACACTCTTTAAGATTAAACGTAAATTTTGAGTAGAGTTGCCATCAAAAGCAAACCCATTGTCGGCAATTTCGGTAATGTTTGTGTCAGTAATTTCCAGAAATCTTAAGGAACTTCCTAATTGCCTGAAAGCGTTATAACCAACTCTATCAATATTTTCGTTAGTAATTGAAATTACGTGTAAATTAGGGTGTCTTTTGAAAGCGCTGTCAGGAATTGAATGCAAATTAATATTCAAAGTCTGAACTAATGTTAATTTAGGCAGCGCGTGAATCAAATAAAAAATATCCTGGTTATTTGCCAAACTAATTTTCTCTAGCAGTAGTCCATGGGTTGTGTCGGCCGTACCTAAAAATGCTTGAGGGTCAATGTGTTTAACCTGGGGCATCTCGCCAATTGAGATCAAGCTAAATTTTATATCGGCTGTCGCGTTGGCTGGCAGTTCCGAGTCATTTACACTATAAAGCTCTAACGCTTCAAAAAACTTAGCTTGGTCATCGAGTTGTTTGCTGATATTTTGAAATACATTTTTGACATTGTTAATGTTATAACATTTTAAGTATAGTTTATCGCCCGAGTCATAACACCCGCATGGGTTTAGTTTAACCGCAGCTGGACAGTTGTTTTTTGAATATACCAAGGTTAATTGGACAATCAATAGGACAATTACTGTTGCTATCTCTAACAAAATATACAACAACAAAATTTATTAATAAAAGATATTTTTAATTATTAATTAACTACTTTTGATTGTATAATTAATAAATTTATTTATATAAATATTTATAGTAAAATTAAATATACAATTAGAAAATGATAATTAGTTTTAATTACTTGGTTTACTTACTTTTCATTGTCATGTTTAATTTGAGAAATTAATTTATAATTTATAAAATCTTTACAAACTGAAATGTCATACTTTAATAATTTTGTAATACTTTTTTTTTAAATTAAAAAATATTAATGTAATAATAATACTTATCTAATCAATTAAACCTGATTAGTGTTTAAATCTAATTAGCAGTTGCAAAATTAATATTAGTTACGGTAGATAAGTTTATTTTTAATAATTTACCACTTGAACTTGTCTTAAGTTTTATAAACTTTCAATGTCAAAATTATAAAACTGTACTTGCTAATTTAATTTTTTAAAAGCCATCAAAGTGTACCTATTTGGTTTAACTATAACTATTAATTTTTATTTGATTAAATAAACAAAACTAACGAAATTAATTATAAATCTTTATTGTTAATAACATTTAAGTTTTTAATAAAACTATTAAATTTGTATAAAAAATTAAATTAATTAGCACCCGGCAAAATTTCTTGGATCATTAAGTGACAAACCATTTGTACAGTAAATGCCATTCACTTGTCGACCAAACTGTGATTTCAAAAGCCATTTGTTGTGACACTCACTGCAGTCGATGTGAGTTATCAATTCATTGGACAGGTTTTGGTCTAAAAATGTACCAAAAGTTGATTCATTCAGATATGACAAGTGTTTGCTATTTAGTAGAGACAATGACACGGGTCGGGAACCGCCGGCAAACGCATCTTTACTTAAAGCTTTGGTACTAAACGTAACGCCATTTAAAATTAAACGTAGGCTTTGAGTAGAGTTACTATCAAAAGCAAACCCATTTTTGGCAATTTGGGTAATGTTTGTTTCAGCAATTTCCAGATATCTTAGAGAACTTCCTAATTGCCTGAAAGCGTTAACACCAACTCTATCAATGTTTTCGTCATGTATTCTGATTAGACGTAAATTCCTAAGGCTTTTGAAAGCGTTATCGGGAATTGATTTCATGTTTGTCTGTCTGAACTGAATTGATGTTAAGTTTGGTAAACCATTGATCATATTGTAAATCTCTTTGGTATCAGTTATGTTAATATTATCAAATATTATTGTATTAATTAAACCATCAGTACCAGCAAATGCCAGAGGGTTAATGCGGTTTAATTGGCTAAATCTAACCATCAATAAATTTTTAAATTTAATATCAACAAAAGAGTTAGCCGGTAATTCATCCAGGGCAAAATCGCTTATCTGTAATGTTTCAAATAATTTATCATGGTCGTCCAATTGTTTGCTTAAGTTTTGAAACATAGTTTTAATATCTTTGATAACTTTGCCATCACATGCCAAGTAAGCAGTATCCTCTTCATAACATATACAAGGCTTCAATTTGACCGCATCCGGACAGTTGCCTTTGGTATATACCCTTGTTATGTATACCATTAACAGTATACTTAACACTGGACCTGATATTTCTAATTGGATACCCAAATACAATGTAAAATTTTATTTATTATATCAACTAAACAATTTTTTTTATAAATAAATAAATATTAAAGTAAACTAATAATAATTGTGTTTTGTTTTTTTTGTAATATGATAATAATAACTTACTTTAAAAGTCGTGAAAAGTTTGTTTTAAAAATTAACTTACTTTTAAATGCCATGTTGAATTTTAAAAATAATTAATACAATGTTTTTAATTCAATATTTATATTTAAAAAAAACTTTTTATACAATATAAATATAATTTATTTTTCAATGACTCATTTGTATTATTTAAGATTATATAAAACTTCATGTGGATAAAAAATTATAGATAACTCTTTAATTAACTAATTAATTAATTTATATAATGAGATTAATTAAAACTAAAATTGTTACAATAATTTAATTAAAACTAAAATTGTTACAATAATTTAATTAAAACTAAAATTGTTACAATAATTTAATTAAAACTAAAATATTACATCATATTAAAGTTTTTAAACAAAATACACTGGATTAGACTCCCAAATTGTGTGCACGACTGTCGTGCAAATTATGCACGCACGAGACTTTTTTTCTTAAGTCGTGTTTCGTGCATGGCTTTAAAAATTAAGTCGTGTTTCGTGTTTGACAAAAAATTTTCGTGCAAATAAAAAAAATTTCTAAAGATTTTGACCATAAATTATAGCAAAAATTTTTAATAAATGTTGGTATTTGTGAGAAATATTTTTTGGTAGAAACCCAATTATTGTATCTATACATTACTTGTGTGTTTATAATACTATTCATTAATCATATTGTACTAAAAAAATGATATTGTTTCAATATATACACTAACAATATTTTAATGTTTTAGGCAACACTACTATTGAATTAATTCAACACTATTTTTAGCTTATATCGTGTTTTGTCGTGCATGTCGTGCGTGTTTGAAAATTTTAGGCTTATTTTGTGCGTGCAAAAAAATTTATTAAAATATTTGTTCGTGTTTCGTGTTTGAAAATTTTAACATTTAGGGAGTCTACACTGGATTTACACTAAAATATATTGTATTCATAATCTTGGCTAAATTTTTATATTTCAAGTAATATCTTATTTTATAGCTAATTGTATATTGCAAATAAATTTTGAAATATATTTTAAAAATTAATTACATTTACTCATGATTTACAAAATAAAGATTATATATTTAATCTATTTTAGTTTAACTTAATCAAATAATACTCCCAAAGTAAACTGTATTAACAAATTAGCGATTTAATTAGCAAGCAAAATACGCCATAGATATTTTAAATATTTATTTGTATCAAAAAATGATTTAATTAACGTTTAATAGATGTTAAATTAAATTTTTATAAATAGTTTATTTTAAAAATGCAAACAACAATGGTGATTAATTAACATCCAACAAAATTTCTTGGATCATTGAGCGGTAAATCATTTGTACAGTAAATGCCATTCACTTCGCGACCAAATTTCAAAAGCCATTTGTTGTGACACTCACTGCAATCGATATGAGTTATCACTTCATTGGACAGGTTTTGGTCTAAAAATGTACCAAAAGTTGATTCATTCAGATATGACAAGTGTTTGCTATTTATTATAGACAATGACACGCCTCGGGAACCGCCGGCAAACGCATCTTTACTTAAATCTTCGGTACTAAACGTAACGCTATTTAAAATTAAACGTAAATTTTGAGTGGAGTTGCCATCAAAAGCAAACCCATTGTCGGCAATTTGGGTAATAGTTGTATCACTAATATCCAGAAATCTAAGGCAATTTCCTAATTGCTTGAAAGCGTTAACACCCACTCTACCTATGTTTCCGTCACTTATTTTAATTGAGCGTAAATTTTGGTGACTTTTAAAAGCGTTGTCAGGAATTGATTTAATGTTGACTCGTTTGAACTCAATTGTTGTTAAGTTTGGTAAAGCATTGATTATATTGTAAATTACTTTGCTATCAGTTATATCAACTGTTTTAAGTGTTACGGCAGTAATTAAACCTTCAGTACCAGCAAATGCAAGAGGATTAATGTGTTTTACCTGGTCAAATCTACTCATAAATAAACTTTTAAATTTAATATCATCAAATACGTTAGCCGGCAATTCATCCATAGCTAAATCATCTATTTGTAATGATCCGAATAATTTATCTTGGTCATTTAATTGTTTGCTCATGTTTTGAAACATAGTTTTAATATCTTTGATAACTTTGCCATCACATGCCAAGTAAGGTGTTTCCTCTTCATAACAATGACAGGGCTTTAGTTTGACCGCATCCGGACAGTTGCCTTTGGTATATACATCTGTTATGTATACCATTAACAGTATACTTAGCACTTGACCTGATATTTCTAATTATAAACAAATAATCAAAATAAATTTTAATTAATTATATTAGGAAATTTTATAAATAAATTAAATATTAAAGTAAACTAATATAAATTGTGTTTTGTTTTTTTTAATTATAAACTTTAACAACTTTATTTGATAAATTAACTTACTTTTAAATGCCATATTAAATTTTAAATTTATTTATTAGTGTTTATTTATAAATAGTTTGTAGATGTAAATAGTTATTTGTATTTAAAAAACTTTTTATGCAATATAAATATAATTTATTTTTGAACGACACATTAGTATTATTTAAGATAATCTAAAACTTCATGTGGGTAAAAAATTAAGATAACCTTTAAAATATATTAATTAACTTATATAATTGATTAATTTGAAATATAAATGTTACATTATAGTGAATTTTCCTAATGAAATAAATGTGTACTAAAATATCCTTAATCTTGATAATTTCTGATAATTTAAATTAAAAAATAGTTTATTTTATAGCTAATTGTATATTGCTAATATATTTGGAAATATATTTTTAAAAAAGTTAATTACATTTACTCGTGACTTATTATTTTTTAAAAGATTTTTTATCCTTTATTACCAAGCTTATATAAGTTTAGTATGCACTTATAACTTGCTCGTATATTTAATCACTTAAGTTTTCAATTATAATTTTGCTTTTTTAATTAGTTTATTAAACAACAAAAAAATTAACAATGAAATTAATTTTAATATTCACAACGCTTTTATATTTATCAACCGAAGCCTTGCCAGTAAATGAGCAGCCAGGTGAATTTTCTGGCAAAATATGGGTAGTATTATGCGCCGGCGGTAAAGGATTTATTAATTATTCAATTGGTGTAAGTTTAGTTATTTTATTTAATTTCAAAACTAAATTACAAGATATATTTGTGTTTAGGCCAATGTCTACCACTCGTACCAATTGTTTCGGGCCAATGGTATTCCCGATGAAAATATAATTATTATGCATTACGACGACATTGCTTATAATAAAGCCAATCCCAATCAGGGTATTGTCATCAATGAAGTTAATGGCACTGATGTCTATCATAATGTTCCCAAACACTATACCGGCGATGAAGTCAATCCTTCTGTAATGCATTTTATTAATTATTTTATAAATTAATTAAATTATATAATCAAGTTAAAATTAACATTTAATTATTTAAACAGAACTTTTTGGGTGTACTTAAAGGCGACAAAACTTTAGCCAAAAATGGCAAAAAAGTTGTTAACAGCGGTCCTAACGATCATATATTTGTTTATTTCATTGACCATGGTGCACCTGGTAAATTTTATTTCTAAAGATAATTAAAGGACAATTAATTTTATATAAAATTATAAATTACTTTCTAAATTATATTATTAGATCTAATAGTGTTTCCCAATGAGTACTTATACGGCGAAGAGTTAAACACTGCTATCAAAGACATGCATCAAAACAAACGGTTTGCAAAACTTGTGTTTTATTTGGAAACTTGTGAATCAGGTATACATTTGAAACAAACTTTTAAAGTGTTTAACACTATTAACTAACTTTTAAAATTATTAAAATAAATTGTTCAGGATCAATGTTTTATAAGTTACTGCCAAAGGATATCAATGTTTATGCCATTACTTCATCGGCGCCTACCCAGGACAGTTGGCAGGCGTTTTGTTACACAAAAATACAAGCTTGTTTAGGTTAGTTATAACTTATAATTAATAACTTTGAAATAGATAATTAAAAATTATTCAAATCAAAAAAGTTAAAATTAAAAGTTTGTATAATTTATTAATTTCTATTCGTATCTAGGTGGTTTGTTTAGCTATTATTGGTTTAAAGACAGCGAGCACAAAGACCTTCAGCATGAAACTTTACAGGAACAGTTTGATTATATATTTGAATCAGCTAATAAAACTAATAAACAAGTTATTGATGGCACCCAACAAGTTCAACAATACGGTGATTTGTCTATTGGTGAACTACCCGTCTCACAATTTCAAGGTATATCAAATAAATTATAATATTTTGATTATTAAATAAATTTAATTTTATTATAATTCAGGTTTCCGTAAGCTATCCAATAGTATAGACCAAGACATTGATTATAGTTTGCCAATGGATGAGCTGGAAGTAGTGGATGCGAGAGATATACCAATACATATGGCAAAGAAAGGTATTGAATTGGCCGATAATGTGGATGATGAACAAAGGTAATGTTTGAAATAAGATTAGTTATTATTAATTAATTAATTTATAAATATTTTAATTATAAAGATATGTCAAAGAATTGGATCGTTTATTAAATGGCAGACAATATGTGGACAAACATATTGAAGATTACGTGAAGAGTATCAGTGATTTGATAGCCGATGAAACCAATGCTATATTGAATACCAAACAAGAGCTCAATAATAATCAATGTTATCGACAATTTGTGGACACTTTTCATCAAAATTGTTTTAATTTGAATCAAGTATTTAGAAATAATTATTATTTATAAATATAAATATTTAATATATAAATTAATTATATTGTTTATAAAATAATTAACAGAATTCATATGTTTTGGGAAAATTACAAACTTTCGTGAATATTTGTGAAGAATTGCATGAATCAAGTGATGTCGACATAGCTGTCCACAGATTGAGACAATATTGTCGACAAAATATTGACACAAATACTGCTATTAATATCCAATAATTTAATTTATTATAATTTTTTTTATAAATTTAATTAAAGTAATGTTAAAATTTTAAAATATAATTAAAATAAATCAATTTTGTTTTCTTATTGTGTTCAATAATTTTAAGATTAATAGATTATTTAATTTAATTTTATTTAATTTTTATACTTATTTAAACTTTTTAAAAATATTCGTTTATAAAATAATTAAACTATAATTGATTAAAATATTAAACTGGTCTAGGTTAAATAAGTTTTATTTAAATCAATCTTTGAATTAATTGTTTGGTTCAACTATAAGCTGTAAACAACTTTAAAATAACTTTAAAATTAGTTTTTAACATGAAATGTGAAACTTATTTAGATATTGTTTAATGATTTAAAATTTTAAGATTATTTACAATTAATAAATTTAATAAATTTAAATAAATCTTATAAAATAATGTATTTCATGCCACCCATCATACTGCGGGCCAACCATAACCAGTCTAATGGACCTGTCATTAACAGTGTCATTGAATTTACAGCCGGATCTATTGGTATTTAAATTAAATGTTATTTAATTAATTAAAATATTAAAAACAATAACTAAATGATATTTAACTAGCTATTATTTAATTAAAAGGTGCGACCGTTAATATAATGGTAGGCCACCCGTTGGACACATGTAAAGTCAAAATGCAAACTTTTCCCAAACTATACACCAATATCTTTAATTGTCTTAAACTAACTATCGTTAAGGTAACTGTCAATTAATAATAATTATTATTTAAAGTTAAAATTAGTTAATTAATTATAATTATAAATAATAGGATGGTTGGCGTAGAGGTCTATACGCTGGCGTAACGCCCGCACTGGTGGCCGATATATCGGAAAAGTCGATACTATTTTTGTCTTACGATTTGTGTCAGGGTATTGTCCGTAGGTTCACACAAACTCCACAATTAACAATGTTAGACGCAGGCCTATCAGGTTAGGTCACCAATTGATCACTAATTTATGATATATTCAATGTCCAAATCAAATCAATTGTAATAGGATTTATTGCTTCATTTTTCTCGTGTTTCACGTGTTGTCCGACTGAACTAATCAAATGCCGATTACAAGCCATTCGGGAGACTGGAGGCCAACCCATGTACTTATTTTTATTACTGTTAATAACAATTAATAGCATTTATTGTCTTTAAATTAGCGGTGCTTTTGCGTTGACCCGACAGATACTAAAACATGAAGGTTTGTCTCACTAATTGAACGGTTAATAAATTACTTAAAACCTGTAATAATTGTTTGTAAGGCATAACTGGTATGTATAGGGGTCTATCCATGACTATGTTACGTGAAATGCCTGGATACTTTTTCTATTTTGGTGGCTACGAGTTGGCCAAACAAGTGATGGGCATAAAGAGCATCGCCGATGACAAAGAATTGGGTTTGAATTATCACTAATTTATTTGTCAATGGATTTTAAATATAAAATATTAATTGGGATCCACTAAAGGACTTCTTAAGACGGTAATAGCGGGTGGTTTTGGTGGATGTTGTTGTTGGATATGTATATTTCCGTTTGATGTCATCAAAAGTCGACTACAGATTGGGGCCATTGATAGCAAAGGTTTGGCCGGTAATGTGTTGGCAATCATACGTCGGGAAGGCTTTTTGAGTCTATACAACGGTCTAACTCCGGCCCTAATCCGCACATTTCCCGCAACCGGTTCACTGTTTCTTGCGTACGAGTACTCCAAGTGTTTTATGGAGACCATCGCCGAAAAGACTTTGTGATTATATAGTCATTCATTCATTGATTTAAATTAATTTATATTTAATTGTATAATAAGTACTAATTAGTAAATCAAATAAAAGTTTTGTATTGTGATAATTTTGTATAAACTTCACTTTTTTGAATATTTTATGTTTGATTATTAATAAATGTTACCTGGATCTCAACACATTGCAATTTTCAATTATTTAATTGTCTTAATTTAGTTAATTATTAATTGTATTTTTATTTTTAATCAAAGTTAAGTTACTACATTTAACATTGGTATTGTTGAATAAATAAAAAATTATATTAATTTTGTAATTAAAATTTTTATTTTAAATACTTAATTGTTTTAAAAACATTTTTGTATAAAAGTTTTATTTAATTGTCAGTTCAAAAGGTTTTAAAAGCAAATCAAAGACAAAAACTACCAAAACAAGTATGGATCAGATGAAAGATCAGATGGAAAGTATGCAGAAATTGAATGACTATAAGTTGTCGTCAGACTTATCTGGTAACAAGAAGTTTGCGTCACTTGAGACCAATGAACAACGTATTGACTATATCTTGACTAATGTCCGCTCGTTATCTGACTTCAAAGACAGCGTCCAAACAATCACCGAAAGTCATCGCAAACTTCAGTCAAAGAGTCGTGAAGTTGCGGCCAATTTGAGGATTAGAGGCAAAGGTTTTCTTGAGACCCAAACCCCCA
>JAQIWK010000971.1:0-12388 GCA_034695265.1 Dissorhina ornata | reverse complement strand
GAGAGCCTGTAAATTTACGTAAATATTACGTAAAATTACACCGTAATTTTGGTAAATATTACACTCTCTCAACGCTAGTTACAATGTTAATTAATCATGATATGTGTTTGACTAACAAATTATTACTAATATTAACTTTGCTATTTAAAAAAAACATAAACCAACTTGATTCAAAATAGGAAAATTTATTTTTCATACAAGTTTTTTTTTGTTGAAAAAATCCAACTTTATAACAATTATATAATTAAAATATTTATTTAACTTTACAAAATCAGAAAATATAAATCAAAAGTTTTAAGTTTATAGTATTTTTATTGTATTTAATTTAAATTAATTATAATTTAATTTTCAATCAAAGTTTGTTTAATACAAAATCTTATACAATGTCCAACAAATTGTTTTAATTAACCAACTCTTGATTACATTGCGTATAATTTACTGTAAAATATTGGCATTAATTTATAAATCCTTAAATTGTTGGCTTAATTTTGACCAAATTTTGTTGAACACGAAATCGCATACAATTTTTAAGGGACTTGTGTTGAGCACAGCATTTGTCATCAAAATAAGGAAACCTTTGTTTGTAATCAACCAACTCTTGGCTACATTGCGGACATTTGATGGCAAGTGGTGTCTCATTATTGCCTTTAATGGGAACCTCTTTTATAAGCAACTCTTTCATCCACTCTTGTGGTTCAATATAGAGATAACCGCACGACTCGTTTGATTGCAATTTATTACTAATTACGTGAATCTCATTGAATAACTTGTGATCACATTTGAGGCATTGATATTCTGGGCCATAATTGAGTGTCTGGGTCATTTTTTCGGCTTTATCTAGTTGGGTGAAATAATTGTCAACATCGTTGATCCAAATAAACTTTTTGAACAAAGTATAGATTAAATAATTTCTGAATTGACGATTGCTTGCGTCCAAAGTGTATCCCATTTGTCCAAAGAGATTGAGTTGATATATAAATCCATTGTTAGGACCAATTGATCTCTTTTTCTCGACCTCATCTAAGACCACATCGCATGGCTTACAGTGTTTGGCCATTAAATAGGCAATCATAACTGTTGCCGATCGGGAAAAGCCCGCCAAACAGTGGACAAGTACCGAATGGCCTGACTTTAGTCCATTATCTATAAATTCAATTGCTTCGGGAAATCGGGTCAACAGATCTTGGTTGGAAAAGTCGTTGACCGCTATCTTCATGTATGTTATGTCCGGACTTTTGTGGTCCAAATCTGATTCAAACACTGACAATACATACTGAATGTCCATTGTTTTTAAGACCTCGAGGTTGTTGGCCGCATCAACATCGCCCAAATACAGGTGATCTACAATTTGATCCATAGCACAATACCTCGTTGTCACCTAAATTAATTTCAAATTAATTAATAATTTATTGATATAAATATTTAAATTAATTACATCTTCAAACAACATTGGTTACTTGAATATTAAAACACGTTTAATTAATTAAACTCAATTTATTTTATTTTATTTAAATTTTTATTATTGACTAGTTTTGGTCAATAAAATTAGTACTCACAATGTTAATTAATCAAGATATACAGTATTTATGACTTATAAAACAGTTTTAACTAACATTATAACTTTGCTATTAACAAAAATAAACCAACTTGATTAAAAATAAGAAAGTTCATTTATTATATAAAAGTTTTTTGAAAACACCAACTTTTCTGTTAACAGTTAGCTTGTTAAAATATTTATTTAACTTTACTAAATTACAAAATATAATTCAAAAGTTTCAAATAGATAATATTTATATTTATTGTATTTAATTTTAATTAATTATAATTTAATTTTTTGTTATCAAACTTTGTTGAATACGAAATCGCATACAATGTCCAAGTGATGTATGTCGGGCACAGTTAGCATCACATTTGAATGGTTTAAACAGACAGTTATAGTTAACCAACTGTTGGTCACATTGCGGACAGTTTACCGTAAAGTATTGTCCACTTGGTCTACTTGATCTTGTTATCTCAAACAAGTATATCATCCACTTTTGTGGCTCAATATAAACATAATCGCACGACTCGGTCGAGTAGTGATCGCTTTGATTACAAATGACATGAATTTCATTAAACAATTTGTGGTCACACTTAGAGCATCGGTAATCTGAGCCCAACTCCAAGTTTGGGGTCATTTTTTCAATCATATCCAGTCGAGTGAAATATAATTGAAGCTCATTTGACCACTTTTTAGCAAATGTTTGATCGTTAAGTAAAGTACACATTAGGTGTTGTCTAAGTCGTGGGTTGTTTGCGTCCAAAGTGTATCCCATTTGTTCAAAAAGTCTTAATTGTCTAATGAATCCATTATTAGGTCCAATATATCGCTTTTTCTTTACCTCTTTATGGACATCGGTGTAAGACTTGCGGTACTTATTCATGAGAAACGCCATCACAATAGTGGCCGATCGGGAATACCCGCTACTACAGTGAATTAGTATTGATTGACCCGATTCTTGGGCTTTACCTATAAATTCAATGGCTTTCATAAAGTGTGACAATATTTCCTCGTCAGTTGAATCCACTACCGGTATCTTGAAGTATGTAATGGTCGGACATTTGTGTCGGACCTGTTTGTCAAACACTGATAATACATATTTAATGTCTAGTGATTGTAATGATTTCAAGTCATTCACAGCCACTTTATTTCCTAAATATAATTTGTCTTCAATTTCAATCACATCCCGACCAAAAAGTGATTTTTCTGTTTATAAATTAATTTAATTTAATTAATTAATTTATTAATTTTTATAAATATCTGTATTTAATATTTACCTTTTGATGAACCAAAACATGTCAAGTGTCTAAGACTGTAAGCAATTGATCCAAACCATGGCTTCATTGTTAAGACTTGAGTAGTTTGTAATCAAATACTGATTATCAAACCTAATAATTAACACGTTTTGTAAAATAAAATTATTAATAGTTTTATTTAATTAAAACTTTTAATATTAGACTCAAGTAAACAGGTTAATTATTTTTGGTAAAATTGATTATTCATTTACAAATTAATTTTCAACATTTATTAAACAAATTTTTTTATATTAATAATAAATTAAATATTAATTTACAAATTACAATTAATATAATTAATTATTAAAAAACAATATTAATATTTAATTAATTTTGAACTATGTATTCAAAAAAAACTTATTTTAAAATCTTTATTTAAATCTAATTGTTTTTATGAATTCAACAATTTATAAACATTTTGTTATCAAAAAATAGCAATAATAGTTACAATATTAGAATTTAATTGGCAATTAATTAAACATTATATAAAATCTAATCAACAAATGTTAACTGGGAATCAGTTTTAAGTTCTTTGCGGTCAATACGTAAGATCATACAGGGATTGCAAGCCTTGTTTGAATATTTCTTGCAATGGTGAGCGCAAACATCTTCATCACATGGAAATGGACTAAATTTATAATTATAATGAACCAATTCGTGGCCACAATTAGTACATTTCATGGGGACTACTGGTTGGTCGTCCTCTTTGGCCATCACCTCCTCAAACAACTCTTTCATCCACTTTTGGGGCTCAATGTAAACATAATCACACAAATTGATGATCGACTGGTCATCCTTAGTATTATCATCCATTTTAATAACATGTATTTCGTTGAACAACGGGTGGTCACATCGGGCGCACCGGTATGTGGGGCCCAAATCTACAACTGGTGCCCGACTATCAATCATATCTCGTAAAGTAAAGTATAGCTCGAGCCGTACGGACCACTTGTAAAACGTCAGTCCCAGTCGGAGCACCTTTTTTAACATGTGTTGTCTGAACCGATGATTTTTGGCTTTCAATTCATAACCCATTTCTTCAAATAGTTTCAATTGATCCACAAATCCTTTATTGGGACCAATTGATCGCTTACTTTTGACCATTGTCTCAATTTCTTTGTAAGACTTGCCGTACTTACTCATGAGGTATGCGATTGTAACAGTGGCCGACCGGGAAAAGCCCGCGTGACAGTGGATAACGATTCCGTGACCAGATTCAAGGGCTTTGCTTATAAAGTCAATGGCATCGGGAAAGTGTGTCAATAGGTCTTCTTTGGGTATATCGTTGACCGGTATCTTCATATAAGTGATGGTTTCTGAAGTAGCCTTCACTTTGTCGTCAAACACCGACAGTACATATCGGATATCATGTTCCCGAAGAACGTCCAGTTCGCTGGGCGCCACCATATTGCCTAACCAAAGACCTGGCTCAATCTCATCCATATTTTTGTATTCCCATGGCATGTTAGACATCTCTGTTTAATGATCATTCAAATTACTAATTAATTTATGTATAATCACTGCCTTTGGTACTAACTGTCTTTGTATGATGATTGTGTCCAAAGTCTTGAGAAACACTTGCGAATTGATCCCAACATATGTTTAACTAAACAGTGACTGACGAGTTGTCTTCAAAATTAATTTTGAAAACTAAAAGTCAAAAGATTTTTAAAAATGATATTCAATATGTATTAAACTTTTAATTTAAAACTTTCAATATACATCTATTTCAAGTAAAACTAAATAGTATTTCAAGTATTTTGATATGATTTGAATTGATTCATAATGTAATTTGAACAATACTGATATTTGATTATAAACGTGATAAAATTTATGTCTTAAAGTTGGCTAAATTTTTATTTCTATAATAAATATATACATTTTATATTTATCATGTTAGTTTAAATCTCATTCAAACTTGTATATTAATAAGCCCATTTAATTAATTTGTATTTAAATGTAAAATTTACATTTTAAAATAGTTTAGGATTATTTTTTAATTTATTCTAATAGATTATTAAATTATCTTGGTTAATATTTTACTATATATGCGTTGATACATATCGTTGTAATATCAACTTGATATACAGCGCAGATAGCAATGACCTATCAATTGCCAGACATACAGTAGGCAGATATGAAACATTGAACTTCACTTGAATTATTGATTTAATAATTATATGTTTTGTTTTGAATGTAATAATTAAATTGAATTGAATTTTGACAATACATACAGTTGTAAGCCAGGTATATTTATTGCTTTACTAGAATATTTAAAATTTAATTTAATTTGAAAAAATTAATGAAAAACTAAAATATAAAATTAAGTCTACATGTTTATTTTTTTAAAGCACTGGATTAAATAATTTAATTTATTATTTTATAAATTAATTTAGTATTGAATTTAGTAACTTGTATAAAATTGAAACAATTAATATCTCTATGGTTTTGTGTTATATAACAACAAAAACTTTTGTATATTATTTTGAAAAATATAATAATATTTTTAATGATAATCGTGTGAATGATGTGAACAACTGTTTTAACAGATAATAAATTCAATTGAGTTTATGTTTACCTAACTTATCAAATGTGACAAAACAAGTGGGTTGTAATCAAAATTAAATGTTTAAATGACAATTTACTAGTAGTTTATAATTTTTTCATAAAATAAATTAATAAATTTTATTAAAGACACAATACAATGTATTTAAAATTAATTAAAACAGTGTTTAATTGAAAAATAATATATAAAATATAATGTTTAATTTCAAATGTTTTAGTATTGCAACTAATTTTTACCACAATTATTGTATTTGTAATGATCTAATCGCAAGTAAGATATATATAAAACTATAACTTTTAAAGTATATTCAATTAGTTATATTGATAATTTAGTTATTGTTAATAAATCTTTGCACCGGAAACTATATACCTAGATTAAATCACTTACTTATGAAAATTAATAAGTAATTTATTTGTAACACAAAAATAAAATAAATCATGAATTTCTCGGTAAATATGACAACAAATAAAAGTAAATAAATTTATTTTTAAATAAAAATACTTTTCCTGTCAAAGAAATTAATTCAATCTCTTAGTAATATCTCATTTATATTATATATAAAACTTATATAAACTTTTATATCCAAAATATATTCAAAATAATATACTATAAAAACCTTGATAACTATATTTCATTAACTTTTATTGTGTATATTTGTCTTTTAATATAATTTAGTGAACCGATACTCACCGGTAATACTATTGATCGGTGCGTCCGCTTATATATTATACAAATTGGGAGACATTTGTCCGCAAATGAAACGGATATCCAATAAGTTTTGGCAAATCTTGGGCTATAATGTCAACAAATTAGAGCCAGTTTTCTTCATCAACACCACCAACAATGGCCAGAATCAGCTCAACGATGACCCGTTGGTTGAGTTTAATGATAGCAAACTCAGGCGAACCGGGTTCGTCATCGACACCAGCGATGTGCCCGATCTTGACCTCAGATTTAGTCCACTGCCTAAGACACCCATTTGGCACCAATTGGACTCATATCTCAATAATAATACACAAAATAATTATAATAATAATATATTTAATGACAAACATTTGTCAGACTTTCAATTCAATACAAATAGTGACGACACTTATCGGTACCCAACAAAACGGTGCGCCCGTAACGGGACGGTCGCCAAAATAGATGAAGTGTTGACACAAATAGACGACATTAAGAAGTCTATTGTCGAAATTGATTCCCAAATATTTGACTTTTCGGGTTCAAAGTGTACTAATTTTAATGCAGACTTTTTTCATTTAACTAACACTGATCTAAGCGATGATACCGATGACTATTCCTCGTCATCCACTTCATCTACATCGCCATCGGCTTTGTCTAAACGCATCCATAGAGATAACAATAGATTGGATGACAACTACGATGAAGACCTGGATGTGCTGTTGCCATCGACGCCCGGCGGCCACAACCATGAGGTGCCACTCGAATGGGACGAAACGGATAGTCTATACTATTCGGGTGAAGAACTGGAGGTCGAATCTGCTCTCTCGTTGCCGGTGACCGACACTGAGAAACAACGGCTAAAGTCAATGCAGGAACTGCTCGAAGAGGCCAAACAAATGGGTCTATTAAACAATATCTTGGACGCCATCGCCAGCAAAGTTAACCGGGATGTCAACCAAACCAGAGATTCAGCTTATTTTGAGGATTAATTGTATTTTGGATTTTAATTACTATTATTATTATATTTATTTTAATCATTAGTTTTTTAGCCTGATATATTATATATTTATATTTAAACTCACTCTACAAGTTTTACATTTATAATCCATTTCAAATTAATTAATTTTATTTAATTACAATTAATATTTTTCATTCAATAACTTATACTATACTTAAATACAAGTAAACTATTTATAAATATTTTATTTGTTTATTTATTTAAATACAATTTAATTATATAAATGGTTTACAATTTGTTTGAGACTAAAAAATTTATGTTTAGTAATAATACTTTTATTTCATATTTAATTAAATAATTAATTTTGTGTGTAAATATTGTAATTAATTAAATAAAATATGTTTAATCAAAATTGTACTTGTTTAAATTGGGCAAACAAATTAAAATAAAACTAAATAGGAAACTAATTGATAATTTTTAAAAAAAAACTTATAATAAAATAAAACTAATGCTAACTAATTGTAAATATTTTAGTATCAGTTAGTTATCTATAGTTTGTTTTTGTCGGCACTTTTTTTTGTACCCGTTTTTGTGGTCAACTCAGCCGATAGAGTGATGTATCCAAAGATAGCACAAGAGGTGACAATAAAAGCGGTAATTAAAACATAAATTAACAATAATGTGGACAATCGTCGGACGGATGCACGAAGATTATCATCAGTCAAATGCTTGACTCTTTCAATAGTTTGGGTGAAATCCATGTAAATCTGTGTTGTAGTCATTGGATCCACAGATGTGTTGATATCAGTGGTGATAGTAGTTGTGGTGGCGTTAGGATCAGTTAGCGGTGATGATTGATAGCTAACAGTGATATTGGCATTACTTGAAACGCTAGTGTTTTGACCCGATGTCCATGAGTTGAACGATACGGCGATTAACAACAAACTAATCTCAAAAATAATTAATTTGCTAAACATTTTTCAATTTGTATTAGATTTTGATTTTTTAGGTAAAGTTTTTGTGATTTCAATAATTTTGTATTAAATTTTTTAAAAAATAAATTAATTGCTTAAGACTTTGAAATATTCAACTAATATTATGCAAATTAGTGACTTTGCGTGTCAACAATGTGTTTTATATCACAATTGTTTAATAGTTTTTATAATTACTAATTAATAATTATTACTAATTAGTAATTATTAATAATAGTACCCAGTAATTAATTAATAATTAGTTTTGCACAAACATTTAGTCTGGCAATACACAAGTAATTGTATGAATTATTTATTAATTTATAAATAAAATATAAACATTTGAAATAAAAATTTTATTTTATTATAATTTATAAACTTATTTAAAAGTGTCAATACATTTTAATTTGTATATTGTATAAAGTTTATAAACAGTTGTAGTATAACAGTTGTAAACAGCTTTGAAATATTATTAATTATCATCAGTTGGTGTCCGAAATGTGTTATTAATTAATTGTTTGTTTGATAACTTGATTAACACTATCATTATTTTCATCATCAGGTGAGTCGACCATTAAATTTGTTAAATTCAATGTATAATTAAAATGATAGAAATGATAACCATTTGTATTATTATTAATGTAACCATCATCTTGGTCTTCAGGATCTGGAGGTGTTGGCCATGAGAGCACTAGATGCTTACCAGTATCATTTGTTTCCAGTAATTTAGTTTCAATTGCTTTGGTTTTTGCTTAAAAAAATATAAATTAAACATAAATTAAAACTTAAAATTATATTAAATTAAATTTACTTCTTGATGAAAAACTGATTGACACAGCCAGTAAACTGTTTACGCCAATAAACATTAAAATTAATTGTAGATACATTATTAGTTATTAATTTATTTACAATTTTTAAAAAATATTTATAAATTATAATTAAATTATAATTTAAGATTTAATAACTTATTAATAAGATTTTGAAAATAAAATATAAAAAGTTTATCTCTTTATATAGTTTTTAAACTCGTGAGAAAATTAATTGTGTTAAATAGCATCTAGCTAACATTTAATTTCCTGTCAAACAATTATTAGTTATTTAATATTATAATTTTTTTTAAAACATAATAAATTATTATTAATTAATTAATTATTATTAATTAATAAATTATTAATAATAATAATATTTTGTTTTAAATAATTCACATGAATTATAAATAGGTATAAAGTTTTGATAAAACTATAATCTCAATAAATACCAAAGCAATTATAAATTTTAATTTATAACATTTTAAATATTCATTCTGGAAATTTTGTAATAAAGTAATAGTTATATATTTAAACTTAAATGCTATAAATAGATATAATTAAAATTTTATTGGTTTACTATATCAATTTATGTTTAAATTACAAAAAAAAAGTTTATTGATTATAAAATGTTTATATAATATTTAATTAATTTTTACATTGAATTCAAAATCATGTCAATCACGTGTAAAGTTAATAATCAATTAAATCAATTAATATATTACATGTATTAAATTTATATTTTTTTAATTTTCAAAATATTAATAAATAGTATTTATTAAATACCAACACAAAATACACCATATTACAATGTTTAATAATAATTTTAAAATAAAATATAAACATTTTAAAAGAAATATTATAAATGTTTTTAAAAATGTTTTTAATATAAAATAATTAAATTAAATATTACATAACATCTATGTTATAAATATCATATATCTTAAATATTAATAAGTTTCAAACAATTGATATTTGTTTGAATTAAATATTTTAGTATTAACCAGATACATTGTGTTAATTTAGTAAATAACGCGCTTACAATATTAGTATTTTCCTATAATTTAGTTTAAATTTTTAATACTTTTATATTTTTAAATTAATAATATTTTTTGTTTAGCTTTTATAAAGTTATGTATCGATTAAGAGATTTATTTGTATTTTTTAAGGAAAGGTATTGTCTTAGCATTAGATTAATTTATAAATTAATGTAAACATAATTTTATTTCTAAACAGCACTTTACTTAATGAATCAATTTTTATAATTGCCGGTAATTATTGGTTTAATCGGTACAGAAATGACCGACAGTTTTGGCCAAACAATGATTTGAGTGAATATTTAATTAGCAAAAGACGGTGTTATTTGATGTCCAAAGTTGTCCGACAAGAGTTGGCTGAACCCGAAGTAATAGGTTTATTGAATGCCAATCAATACCAAAGTTTAGTTGAATCCACAATGAAATCTGTGGTCAAAATTAGATTATTTGTAAACAAAACAAGTTTGAATAATATAACGGGAACTGGTATTATAGTAGACAATACGGGACTAATTGTGACCAATTGTCATGTGGTGCGCGACAAAGACATTGTATTAATTAAATTAACCAAAAAGATAAATAAAGCTAAAATACTGGCCGAAGAAACTACAAGTAGTAAAAAGTTATCAAAAATCAAAGGACAGGTTATCTATCGGGAGCCGTGGCTGGACTTGGCTTTGATTCGTATACCTAATGTCAAGTCTAATGGTTTGACAATATGTCAAATACAAGCAAATCCTGTCCACTTCGGCCAAATTGTTTTAGTGGTCGGACATCCAAAACAAATTAAGGACACCTGTCATAGCTCAGGCATTATTGTTAGTCCCCGTGCTGTTTGTCCCGACCGGACCCGACATGCTTACAGTCAATTACCGTTTTTGAATCATTCGGCGACCACTAAAAAAGGCTTTTCGGGCGGTCCAGTCATTGATTTGGACGGCAATCTCATTGGCATTCACTTTAGTCATTCACAAATTAACTTTAGAGGGTACGCCACTTGTGGACCTGATATTAAATGTATTAAATGTTTTGTTTTTATTAAATTTATTGTTAATATAATATTTAATTTTTAATTAATTTAATAGTTTTTATTCAAAGAGGACTTCAATACGAAGCCACAGATAAAAGCAATTCATTTAAACCTAATAAAGTAATTGGTGTTAATGTGAAACAAATGGGCACCAGATTTGTGATGAAATCATTACAAAATGATACCGTATTTTATAACAAAGAGTATAATTGATTAATTAGTTTTAAAAATTAATTTATATTTGTTTAATGTAATTTATAATTATTTGATTAATTATTTCTTATACAGTGTTGGTATAGCAATGGTTGATTTGAGTGAAGTAAATGGTATTAAATATATGTCATTTAGTCAATTGGTTGATGCTATTGAACAATTAGAAGTTTATGATCAATTGTTATTAAAGCTTAATATGAAAAATAGCCAGGTCCATGTCAAACACTTTTTTACTTGTTATGTTTTTTAAGATAAATATTTAATTTATTAGTTTATAGAAATATATAGAAATTTTTTATATAAAGTTTATTGTATTGCAAATTATAATACACAAGTCAATTGTATAAATAATTAATTGTATAAGTAATTTATAAAATAATTATTATAAGTAAAATATGAAAACTTTAAAATGAAATTTAAAATATTTTTATTGCTTATAAAGTTATTTTTAATGCTAATACATTTTAATTTAAACATTATATAATTAATTATCATCAGTTGGTGTCGGAAATGTGTTATTAATTAATTGTTTGTTTGATAACTTGATTAAGACTATCATTATATTCATCATCAGGTGAGTCGGCCATTAAATTTGTTAAATTATAAGTATAATTAAAATGATTAAAATGATTAACATGTGTATTATTGTTAATATAACCATCATCTTGGTCTTGAGGGTCTCGAGGTGTTGGCCATGAGAGCACTAGTTGACCATCAGTATAATTTGTTCCCGATGACTTAGTTTCAATTGAATTGGTTTCGGCTTAAAAAAATATAAATTAAACATAAATTTAAAATTATATTAAATTAAAATTTACTTTTTGATGAGACACTGAGTAACGCCGCCAATAAACTGTTTACGCCAATGAACATTAAAATTAATTGTAAATACATTTTAAGTAATTAATTTATTAACAATTATAAAACAATATAATATTTTAAATTTATAAATTGTTTTTATTTTAAAAATGATTTTTAATATAAAATATAAAATGTTTATCTCTTTATATAGTTTTTAAATTTGTGAGAAAATAGGTGTTAAATAGCATTTAGTTAACATTTATTAATTATTTAATTTCCTGTTTAGTTTATAAATTAATTGGTAATATTTTTATTTACTTAAATAATAATAAAAATATTTTGTTTTTAAATAATTCTCATGAATTATAAATAGCTATAAAGTTATAATAAAACATTAATATAGTTTGTAATCTAAATAAATAACAAAACAATTATGAGTTATAATCTATAATATTTTAAATATTTATTCTAGAAATTATGTAATAAT
>JAQIWK010000970.1:0-12391 GCA_034695265.1 Dissorhina ornata | reverse complement strand
GCCGATTTTTAACATTTGAAATTATTAATATTTAATGTTTCAACCATCTAGTATCATTAATTATATAAAATCTGTGGCCTAATGAGGGTACTTCGCTACTCAGGTAAACTTTAATATAAATTATTTAAAACTTTATTTATCAAATATAATTTCTATTTTTATTATAATGTTTGTCTAATTTGTTTAAATAACTTATATAAATATACATTTTTGTTAAATTGATCATACAAATTTTTTTGATAAATTAAAAATTGTTTTTACAACATAACTTTTTAGCTTAAAAATATTGCCCTCAATTGTGTGTATTGATCCAGTATTAGATTTATTATTTATAAGCAATTAAATGTTGCATTAAAAGTAGTTTTTAAAGCATGTTATTTTGTAAAACTATAATAGTCATCCATCCACTTAATTTTTACATTAATCTGCATTAAAAATTGAGAATAAAGTTAAAAAGTTATTAATAATTATATTTTATAACAATTTCATATATTAGAATTTATTTAACTTGTTATATATTTTTGTAATATACATATTTTAATAGTTTTGGGATATTTAGTATAACATATTAAATAAAATATATAAAATATATTTATTATCTAATTTATGTATCATTGAATAATTTAATATTAAAATTTATTTTTAACACACAATTGTCATAACCACTGGTCAGACACTCAAACAATACAGTCGGACAGTTGTTATATACTCGAGTGTGTGTCCACTCAAGTCACTGGAGTGTATGACGACTGTCCGACTTAATTGTCTTACATCTGTGTCTGACTTAAGTGTTATATTTGATTGAATAAAATCTTTTGAAATTAACCACTAATTGAGTGCATGATTTGAATGCTTGACTTAAACTTATTAAAACGTAATTTACTATTCATTTGTGTTTAATAAATTGTGTCAAACCCACAAACACACCAAGTTTATATTGAAAGATATATTGTTATATAATATTATATCTGCCAAATGAAGACTGTATGTGTGGTTGTTATTAGTTTATAATGTTTAAAAAATACAACAATTGTTTTGTATAACAATTGTTTTGAAAAATTTGTTAGTTTATTTTAAATACCTTGTTATATAATTTTGAATAAACTATAACTAACCAAATATTATAAATAACTATATTTTAAAATTATTTGATAGATATTCTGAATAATTTTAATTAACACAATAGTAATGTTTATGATTTTGAAGGAGGGGAAAGTTTTGGATTTTATAGTTTGAATTATAAAGTTATAATGGTTAATATAAACTAATATTTTATCAATTTATAATTTACTATTTAATATTTTATTTATAAATATATTTATTATATATATACTAAATTGTTAAGAACAATTTTAAATTTAATAATAAACAGTTATAATTGATTATTTTTTAAATGAACTAGCTGCAAAACAAAATCTTTATTAAATTTATTATACAGTGAGTTTATTTTATAAATACTCAAATTTTAATCATCGACATAGGATCTAATAAATTAAATTGTAATAAATAGAATAGTTTTAATTTAATATTTTAAACAAATATTTGTTCAAAATTAACTAATAACCATTAAATGGAGATATCCAGATATGTTATTTGCCCAAATTAATATAATTTTTAATTAATACTTAATAATTAAAAATTAATGAAAAAATACTAATTGGATTAACCAAATAATAAACAAATTTATATCAATTTTATATAAATAATAAATATTATAAAAACTTTAACAATGTTTATTATGTTTCAATGTACTACTGAAAGTGTTAAAAATATGGCTACGTTTATAAATGTAATAATATTCAAGAATAAATATTTATTACAAGTTTTAGCTAGGTACTCAAGCAATTGAATGGGACAAACGTCACACATTCACGTGTGTGTATATACAATCATATGTGGATGTGTAACGATTGCCTCATTTGATTGCCTAACATCGATGTCTGTCGTAAATGTCTGCAGTTTGTCTGAATTGATTGTATCATTTGAGTGCCAAATGTTGTTCAATATTGAAATAATACACAATGATTATGTAGAAACAAATGATGTTTAATATAGTTTTTAAAATATAAAAATAAAACCACTTATTTGAAATAATATAACATATTTAAAAATTAAATCAAAATGTTGTAATAGAATATTAGATTTGATAGAAATGTGTTTATTTTTGAATATAACGTTAGTTTTATGAGTACTTGAAATAATTATAGAAACTATTGTTTAATAGATAAACAATACAATTTGACTTTGTAAATTTATTCAATTTCTATAAATTAATAGTTAATGTACATTTATAAAATTTATAATTTTATAATATAAAAGAAACTATCTTTTCCGACCAATTGTCAATATCAAAGAAATATCACATACATTAAATAAATGTGTAAAGTTGGAAATAATAGCAAAGACAAAAAATATTGTAACCCTTCTAATTATATTTTTTTAATTAAACAAGTTTTTAACATGTAACAAGCAATTATTTTGAAATATTTTATTATAATCTGCTGTTAAAACAGCTATATTAATATTCTTATATGTAATAAAAATAATATCCTTGTAAATTTAGTTGACCAGTGATGGCTATTAAAAGGGTTAAAATATTTTTTGCCTTTGCCTTTATTTCCAACTTTACACATTTATTTAATGTATGTGATATTTCTTTGGTCAATATTAAAATTTTATTTGATACAGATATTAATATTCATAATTGTTAGATTAACTACATTTGTTTGACTTTTAATTACTAAATTGATAATAAAATATAGTCAATATATTAGTCCACCACTAAACAATTTTATTAAACAAATTCTAATTTTTAAACAATTGTCACAAATTCTAATCAGACATTTAAGCAATTAAGTTGAACGATAGTTATACACTCAAGTGTTTGTATAATTAAATCACTGGGCGGTATGACTTTTGTC
This sequence comes from Dissorhina ornata, assembly GCA_034695265.1. Taxonomy (NCBI): domain Eukaryota; kingdom Metazoa; phylum Arthropoda; class Arachnida; order Sarcoptiformes; family Oppiidae; genus Dissorhina; species Dissorhina ornata. Next base: position 9,470 of record JAQIWK010000970.1, on the reverse strand, counting down.
CAATTCAATTGACTTACATTTTTGTCCGACTAAAGTGCCTAATTTGAGTGTTTCATTTATAATATATAAATAAAATGTATGATGCACAATTACACAAGTCATATTGCTAATATTACAAACGCAATGCTTAATTAAATAATAGATTTACAGTTCCTATATAGTATTTTATAATAATTAGACACTTAATTTTCAACTGTTTTTTGAATAGATACGTGCTAAATTTTTTGTTCACTCACTATATTGTGCTTTATACTATAAACTGACCATGGTGCTATTTATATAGTAATTACATAAAAATTGTAAACATTAATAAACTCTGTTTGTAGATTCAATTAGTGTTTACCAATGATAAACATGATACCCTATTTATGTGTAACATGTTTGTAAATTTGTATCAATGTAAACCAACTAAAAATTAAAGCTTTAAATAATATGTTACATATTCAAGGTGGGCTATCTAAAAATTTATTAACTTTAATTATAAATTAAAAATAGAGTTTGAATAAATGATCAATTTCAGTGTCATTACTATATTTATAGCATCTTGGTCACTTTAGTTTATTATGTCCCACATAGTAAGAGAATTTGAAATTATGCACATATTTAGTTCAAAGCTAGTTGTAATTTTAGTTATTAATAATAACTAATTTTTTTGATAGCATATATTTTTGTATCAGTCTCTTCTCTCTCTCTCTCTCGTTCACTCAATCCTTATTGATATTTGTAATATAAATTATAAATAATAGTTTCTTCATCTTCATATTAAGCCAAATTATTTTGTTGTATTATATACCTGGCGTAAAAATATATGAGTGATCCATTCATCTTGTTAATTTATAATCTCTAAACTAATTAAGTTAAAAAAAGTTTATTATGTATAAAATTATAATTAATTTTTATCAGTTTTGCTTTATTTTAACACAATAGTTTCTTGTTGAAATTGATTTATTTATAATTCAATACAAAAAGACATAGTTCATTGAAAACTGTAGTAAATTATATTAAAACTCTTAAGCGGACACTTAGGCAATTAAATCGGACGATTGTCTTACTCTAAAATGTGTGTATACTTAACTCATAGAAGGGTATGGCGATTGTCTGATTCATGGTATTGTATCTTTGTCTGCCTTAAGTGTCTTATTTGATTGAATGTATTCTGTCTGAAGTGATGAGTTGAGACTATTGTCATAAAGACTTGTCAGACACTCAAACAATATAGTCGGACAGTTGTTATATACTCGAGTGTGTGTCCACTCAAGTCACTGGAGTGTATGACGACTGTCCGACTTAATTGTCTTACATCTGTGTCTGACTTAAATGTCTTATTTAATTTCAATTACAATTCTTAATTTAATTTGTTTAATTTTTATATTTTATTTTAATAAATATTGAATATTGAAAACGTTTACATCATAACTTTTATATATATAGATTTTTAAAATAATATCTTCTTTATAACATGTAGAAAAATTATCAAAATCAATAATTTGCATTTTAAATTTCCTGAATATTTAAATGTAGCAAGGTAGAAGTATTAATCCTTTTAAAGTTATACGAATGTGTTGAAAATAATTATTAATATATATAATTACAAAATATTTAACTAAATATTTAATAATAATTTTAATTAGTACACTTTATTTACGTAACAACTGATTAGTTAAGGTCGTTGGGTTCAGCCTTAATTTATTTGATATATTACATAGTCATTTAGTTGATTTATAAAACAACATAAAAATTGTGTAAACTTGTAAATTTGTACCAATAATAATATTCATTAATATTTGTAAACAAAGTTTTGTAGCAAATTTATTGGGATCTGTATTATTAAAAAAACAATAGTTTATTCATAATAACTTCACACAATAATCATCTAAATAACTGTAAATTTATATAAATAATATTAATACATAATAATTTTACACAATAAAAGTTGGCAGGGTAACGGGAGGAGGGTTCCAATCTAATATTACTATCTCACATAAGAGTATACAACTTAAATTTAAGACTAGTTTTCTTTAAAATTATTGATTAACTAAAAATGTATAGTAATAAAAGTTATATATCAAATTAAAGCCTAATTCATAAAATTAAAAATAATACATTCAAATATCATTTACTTATTGTCATAAAATAATTTTCACCATTTCCCTCATGAGTAGTTTTAAAATGTTTGGACAACATATTTTTTACATTTTATATAATTTTAAATGGAAATAATTACAAACGTATTATTTCAAGTTATGATTATAAGCACTAGACCTAAACTGTTAATTTAGACTTCAATTGATTTAAATTATTTTACTTCTTGGTACTCTCCAGAAGTATTAAACATGACATTTTCAATTTTTTAAAAATTTTAATCTCTATGTAAATTTACATTATAAATCTACATATAAATAACATAGGATTCCAGACACATTTTTTATGTTACTGTATTTTAGGTAAATTATTGTCTTAATTTAAGATTATAAAAATTTATTATTAATATCAACTTAAACACCAATAATTGTACTTCAAGTCAAGTCTTCAGATATTGTTGTACGCACGCGCATTCTTAAGATATTAGTATTTTAAATTAATCTCAAATTTTAGTTGTATACTCTTAATACAGAATTTGTACAGATGTAATACAGATAGTAAAAGTTTATTCAAAAACTTGTTTATCTTTGCAAAATTTAAAATTAGATTTATTAAATATTGTATTTCTGTAATTATAAAACTATTTATTTTATTAAATTTTAATAAATTATTACAAATTCTTTATTTGTTTTTTTTAAATAATTGTAAGTTATAATTATACAATTTTCAATTAATTTAATTAGTAACATTTCTTAATAAATTGTATTATTTGCTTTTAATTTGTTTTAAGTTAAATAACAAATTATATTTACATATATTTAATTGATATATAATAGTATAAAATACTTGTTTATATTGTTAACAAATATACAATTAATGTCAATATAGTTTTGTTTAATTCTAATAGGCTTAGAATTGTATGCAAAAGATACATCATCAGCATAAAAGTTTATTATAACTATCATAACAAATATTTGTTATTATACATTGACATAAAGCAAATTATCCAAGGTATATTTAAATAAACACAAATTATAACAAAATATTTATGAAATTTCCATTTTATTTTAGCTTATTGTTTATTGTTTAAATTTATAATATAAATCATATATCATAGTTTATATATCATAGTTATTATACGCATCAACTAACATTTCACTAGTTATAAACTCGTCAATATATTAAACTTTACCATTCATATTTACATAAACATCACAGGTACATTTTATTAAACTTATATAATGATGCTTTATAATTCAAACTTAAAATAAAGTCTTTTGTTAATTAAATAATTATTTTATATTTTGTAAATTTAAAATATATAAAGTTGTTTATATTAGTTATTTTTAATGTTAATAGCTGTAGAACTATACGCAAAAGATACATCAGCATCATACAAATTTATTATTGGGCATATCACAAATATTGGGCAATATATATTTAAAATAAATTAAATTATTTCAAGTACATTTGAATAAACAATATATAACAAAATATTTATTAAATTAACATTTTATTTTTGTTTTATTGTATAGATTTATATAGTTATTATAAGCATCAACTAACATTTTAATGGTTATAAATTTAACGATATATCATTTCAAACTTATCATTCACTGAAATATTATAGGTACATTTAATTCTTTAATTGAATCTTTGAAAATTTTAAAACTAATTTAAAATTAAAAAATTAAATTATGTTTTATAGTTAAAGTTTAATATTTTTATTTTTAATTGCTCAAAAACAATTATAATAATATAATTAAGAAATGTTGATAAAATTTTATTTATATAACAAATTTTGTAGCATATATAAATGTCAAAAATATGCAAAGTAATATAACTTAAAATATAGTTAAATTTAATAACTTTTTAAATAAGTTTTCAACAAACAAATGTTATAATAACAATTAAACAATTAAATCTTATAGTAGTTATATACTTCAAAATCATTTTATTAGAATATTTAAAAATAATAAGTAATCTTACTGGATTAAAATTAACAACCAAAATGTTATAAAATATATAAAAATGAATAAATAATACTTATTTATTTATAGCTAGCCCGACAACCTTTTACAGTAAAACTTCCAGATTGGGTAATTGGACAATCAACTCAACCTTTCACGATAGAGACTGTCATAGACTTTACATTACAACATAGTCTATGGCAGTCTCTATAGTGTAAGGTTGCGTTGATTGTCCAATTACCAGTCTAAATCATACCATTAGCAAAAATACCATATACTTAATTTATAGTTAGATAATAAATTTTATACAAATAAATATAAATACAAATATTTTCCCGATCTAAAAGTTTCACCGTAAAAGGTTGCCGGGTAGGTGTCAAAATTTTTATATTTATTTGAATTGTTTCAATTAATTTCATTTTGTTAGTAAATAACCATTTCAATCAATACAAATATTAATAGTCATAACATTTAAATTAACTTTATTTATTTAATTTTCAATAACTAAATTAATGGATAAATATAGTTGAAAACTTAATCTGTTCCTATACAATACTATACATTATAAAAAAGGATTTTTATAAAATTTAATAATTTTTTTTTGTAAAGGTTATATTTTCAATTACTATTTTAATTATTTTCATTGTTAGATATTTGAATGTATCAAGGTAGATATATAAAAATTTTTGGAGTTAAGTGTAAGAAAACGTGTGAAAAATATTATTCATTAACTAAACAACTTTTTTGAAACAACAACCGTCACAAATTATAGTCAGACATTTAAGCAATTAAGTTGAACGATAGTTATACATAAATCACTAGGCGGTATAACTTTTGTCCAATTTAATTGTTTTATTTCTTTGTCCGAATTAAGTGCCACATTTGTGTGTTTATTTATACTATCTGATTAAAATGTATGATGTACTATTTGACTTGTTCTATATTTTATGTTTATATTACACATACACAGCTTATTTTTTAACTATTTGTAAATTATAAACCTACAGTTTCTTTAGAATATTTTGAAAATAATATAAATTTTTGATTACAAAAAGTTTTAATAATCCATTCAAGTTTCGATTAATCCACATAAAAATAGTTTAAGATGATTTAATAGAAATAACTTTTTGTCAAGCTAAAACTTTTAATTATTTCTTAAATAAACAAGCTGTAGAACTAGATTTTTATTAAGTTTGTTATACAGTGAGTTTATTTGATAAATATTCAAATTCTAATCATTGACATTAATTGAAAAAGTATAGATTTTGATAAATAGAATTGTTTTTAATTTGATTTTATTCTAAACAAACATTTGGATAAAACTAATCAATAATCATTGAATGGAGATATCCAGATATGCTTTTTGTCCACATTTATACAAATATTCATATAATACTTACTATTCGAATAAACACCAAACGAATTAATCAAATAATAAACAAATGCCTAGGCCGGACATTGTACCAATACTTTTTTAATAATATACAAATGTTGTTATGATTTAGATCCTGGCAAATAAATAATTTTAATGTAAAAATTATATCGATTTGCATAATAATTAATGAGATATCATCTATTTACATAACATTGCTCTAACTCTCATAAAAGGTTAACCGTTTTATCGATTTGAAATATATTTTTTTTAAATGAAAATTTAATTTAATATCTATAATATTGTAATTGAAATGTTTTTAAAAATATTTTTTGTTCTTACTTTAAATTTGATTCAAACATTTAAATTACCTAGCATACCTTGTTGCCGTCCGTGTTCACCAAATTTCTTTTTATCAGTTGAATAACATTTAGTGATGAGTATTCTAGTCAAATATATTTGGTGAACTCGAACGGCAACACCAAGTTTTTTGACAAAAACTAATATTTTCAAGAATTACAAGTTCTCGATATATTTACTTTTAATCTATATTTTTATGGATATTATCTTTCAAAATATAAAAAAAGTTTTAAATTATCATTATTAGTTCTCGGTAAATTTGCATTTGAAGTTCAAGAATAAAATTTTTTACGTAATTTTTAACCCCTAATTTTTTAGTAAATATTTGTCTTAAGTGAATGATTTATGGCTGTAATGAAGTTTAGCAAAATCTGACCACTTTTGGCGAAGTAGGGCCTACGTCTTTAGATTTATGCTATATAAATGCTAAATATTATAAAAACTATTACAATGTTTTTTATGTTTTAATATATTACTAAAAGTGTTACGAAATATGGCTACAATTATAAATTTAATAATATTCAAAAATAGACATTTATCACACGTAATAGCTAGGTACTTAAGCAATTGAATGAGACAAACGTCACACATTCACGTGTGTGTATATACAATCATATGTGGATTTGTAACGATTGCCTCATTTGATTGCCTAACATCGATGTCTGTCGTAAATGTCTGCAGTTTGTCTGAATTGATTGTATCATTTGAGTGCCAAATGTTGTTCAATATTGAAATAATATATAATTATAAATTTAATTTAACATTTATTTATCTTTTAATAACTAAATAAATAGTAGAATATAGTCAATATATTAGTCCATTACTAAACAACATTTTAAACCAAACAACTCGTTTTTCAAACAAGCAATCCATACAATTTTAGCCCGGTATTCAAGCAATTAAGTTGAACGGTAGTCATAAACTCAAGTGTATGTATATGTAAATTACTTGAGTGTATGCCTTCTGCCCAATTTAATTGTAATATCTGTGTCCGACTTGAGTGCTTTAATTGTAGTTTTAAAATTAATACTTGACTACAATTAATGCACCACTAATTCATATTTGCAATTGTTTATATCGTTTGTTATATTGTATCGATTGTTTTTGCGCAAGTTTGATTATATATTAAACTTGCAGATTTTCAATAGTATTTTATAATAAATTATTTATATAGAGAATATGAATAAATATTTTGTGTTAATAATATAAAAAATTTAGATAATTTATTAATAGTTAAGATATACAAAGTGTGTTACAAGTGTTTATGGAATAAATGTTATTTGCTAATTAAAATTTAATATGTAAAGAATAACAATAATAATTTAAAGTATATAAGTGTTGCTTAATATAATATAGTTATTGGTCTATTTAAAATATGTTTATCATTTTGAATAATGTGCATAAAAAGTGATTTGATATAAACAGTTTAAATACATTTTTCTTGTATATAAGTTATATATGATGTTATAATTTATAACATACAAAATTATACAAATTTTAAATTTTTATCTGCGTTATATGATATAATGTAGATAATAGATTCGGGCTTGACCCCCCCTTTACTCCCACTCAGTAAACAGTTTAGTGTTGTATAAAAATTTTTGTTTAGATTAACTATTTGTTGAAAATTTCAAATTTAAGTATATGATTTTTCTGATAAACACCGCATTGTTGGAGAAACGTATTTAAAATTGATTATTATGTGAAGGTTTCAAAATTTAGCTATTCTTTAGTAATAATTTTTATAATGCAGATTCCTATAGCTTTGCTGTCAACCCTTATTTACATTATATATAACAATATTTATTAATGTTTTGCTTGAATTAGTTCATATAAATTATAAAAATCAATAATTTAAGAATCAATTGAAATTTTATGTTCAATCGATAATTTTTTTTGCTTTTGTCGAATTTTGCAATTTTATAAAAACATTGATTATTAGTTATTGTTTTTTAAAAATATTATACTTTTATTTATTTTAACTCCGCAATTATATTTATAACCAAACAATTTATGTATTTATGTACATTATAAAAAAGCATAAAATCCCATTTTTCAAATAAAATAAAAAACATTTAATTTAATTTATATAAAAATAACTTGGTGATTAACTTTATGAAAAACTAAAACTTGATAAATTTACTTATTAATGATAATTGTTATAGTTTTATTAGGTTCGTGCACAAATATAATATTTTTTATAAAATTATGGTCTAAATAACATAAATATATAACATTTATTTATGAATTTTTATCGTCAAATGGCTACTCAAGGCTCAATAATTAAACTTTCTTTTGGTCAGTGACGTGAAACTCAAAAACAAACATTTAAAATAGTAGTATATTATTTGTATCTTTTTTCTCTGTCAGGGCATTCATTAACTATCTAATAAAATAAAACTTAATTTTTTTTACTAATAATTGCAATTTAATATGAATAGTGCATGATTAATGCTCTGATAAGACATAAACAATATAGATAATGACTGCCAGATAACGAGCAAAATTTTAGAGTTGATTAAGTTTTTATAGTCTTTGAATATAAAACAATTTCTATTTTGAAAATAAGATGATTGTCGTTGCTCAATATAAATAAGAAAAAGTAATTAAGACTGCCGTATAATTACGCATCATGCAACATTACAACTATATTACCGCATTATTGATTATCAGTACAATTAGCCTTGCAATATTTTAGTTATATTGACATAAATACTGACATAAAAACGGGCATCATATTGATTTTCTATATATTTATGTAAAATTTTTCATAAAAGTATTGCACATATAAAGAACTTGATCATTTATAGAATTGTCTCGATGTGATCAACATCTTGCTTATATAATCATCATTATTTTAACCTTTTTTTTGTATTATTCAATGTATGTAGGTAGTTCAATTGTTCGAACTAAGGGTGATAATTTAAAATGTTGTAACAATGCTAGATTTGGCTATTCAAAAAAGTATAAGCATATGTAAAATTTAATATTAAATTTATAAAATTAAAATTTTTTGTATTAACATCTTTAGAATTGAGAGTATTATTAGTTATATATATATTTTAAATTTGATATAAATTATTATAAATTTTATATTTAATTTATTTAGTTGACTATTATAATTATATAACTTATTATCATATTAATTATTATGATATTTAACATTGATATTTTTAGTAAAGTTGTATGGTCTGGTGAGGTCTAATTGCTGATTAATACAAATTCAGTTGTGGTGGTATTGGTAAAATACTAATTTGCCAAGGTAAGTGATTACTAAATTTAATATACACCTTGTTTGCTATTAACAATAACCTTTCGCTAATATTACTATTTCAATATTGTATATAAGTAAAAGCAAATGTACATATTGTCGATACTAATTGCGTATTTTGACCGACAATTAATTATTTAGCCATTAAATAATCTATATGTATAATATTATAAGAAAATATCTTACAAATGAAAATGTCAATAAATTTTAACAAATATTGTTAATTTGCAAATAATGCTATTTTGTAATGTTTAAATATTAATATAACGCTCAATGAAAAATTTTCTAACTTTTGTTGAATCTATAAATGCATTTATTAAGTGCAAACTGTGTCATATGTAATGTCATTTTTAGTTTTGTACATTTCTTTATTTTACAACTTTTGTGATAATTATTATATAATAATTTTGAATTT
>JAQIWK010000969.1:0-12391 GCA_034695265.1 Dissorhina ornata | reverse complement strand
CTCTCTTTCTCTCTCTCTCTCTCTCTCTCTCTTTCAATTCACTTCCACGTCCTCCTTGTCCTCCTCCCTGTCTTTTTACTATTTGTATCTCTCATTCAACTATTATAATGTCAACCAAACATTATAACCGGATTTTGATTGTGAGATTTAATTTTACTCAAAAAAATAAAATTATCCTTGGTCAATTAATATAGCAATTAATTGTAAAATTAGTATAAGATTATAATACTTTTACTTTAAAATACAATTACAAATAAGTAATATACAATTTCAGTAAATAATGTAACGGATGAAACATATTATTGCTATAACTAAATTGATATTAAATATTTTATATTAAAAAAATAAATGTGTATTATTTTAAATACATATTCCCACTACTTATTTGACCATTTTTTTGAATGACATTTTACTTACCGGTGCTATAACTATATAAAAATTATAATTATATTTTTAATGCACAACATTTGATACTACTCTATATAATACTAATGATAATATATTTTAAAAATAGTTTTTTTGATATACAAAAAAAACTCGTAATAGGTTTTGAGATTTACATAATAGTTTAATATTCAACAAAAACAAAAAAATTTGTAATTTAAAAAATATCTGCTGCCTATTAATCATAGATTATCTAAATACACAGATTAATCATTGATACAGTAGTTGTCTAATTAATAGCATTAAATGACTTCAAATTAATCAATTTGTTTAGTAATTTATTTAAGTATTGAGAATTATAAGTATCATAATTATTATTATTATTATTATTACTATTAATTTATTAGTTATTTCGTAGTTTTATATAATGAAAGAGTTGTAAAATATCATTACTATTAATATAATATATTTATTTATTGACTCATTTTGTAATCATTTCTTTTTTTGTTTAATTTGTTTTTATTTCACATTTTAATTGTAATTATACGTCAATTCGAAGTGAATATTAAAAACAAATAAAAGATATTATTTATAAAATATATTTCATAATTTATTAATTGCTGCCATAAGATATATTATCCTTAAAAAATATAAATACACTTTTTTTTATACTCCTATTTATAACCAGAACTCAAATGCCATTTCCAAGTGTTATATAAAATAAGACTTATTTTATTAACAAAATTTATTATATTTGTAACAATTGAACTAAATTTAATTCTAAATACAAATAATAATATTTTATGTATTATTAATACATAGAAAAAAGTCTTAAGAAACATATGAATACAATATTCACGATATACTTCTCAAAAGTGGTCGGTATATATATTATATATACAATGTATATATAATACAACAATATATATACTTATTTAAAGCAAACACTGTTGGGTCCTAAAGATTATTTGGACGATCGTGTGATACAAAGAGTGGCTAAACAGGGCTCACTGGAGAGCGACCTGCAGTGTCTACATTGACTATAAGACCTACTGATGGCCACCAGAGAGTGGTCCTATTGTCGTGAAATTATATCCGCATTTTCTTCATCTATTGTCGACCGATTGGCCACCAATTGTTATAAAGTACTGAACGGTAATCAGTATTATTGGTCGGCAATTGAAAAGCAATGCAAACGTTTGCTTATCAGTGATAGTACTCTAGTACTCAATAGTAGTAGTAGTGGTAAAACATATGTAATGAAACGGCAAGAGATGGGTATAAATGTGGCAGTGAGTGGTTGGCGACTCGGCGACTGCCACTATGATGTCAGTCGGGGGGACAGTCTAGTGATGGACCCACTGCTGGGCTCCATACCGCTCGCTGACCCCTATCCTGACTCTATATCTTGGGTCGGTTTGAGTGAAAAGGGCGCAGCGGGTCGTCCTAACCGATCCACTGACAGCGCACTACTGGCATCCATGTAGTCGCCAGTACTTCGCGATTTATGCCACATATCATATCTGAAAATATCAACGACAAACCCCATACTAATCCATTTCTCTCTCTTTCTTTCTCTCTCTCTCTCTCTCTCTCTCTCTCTCTCTTGTCTTTTTGCAAATGATTTTGTGGTCAATATATTCAACAGTTAGTTGTATAAGTTTACAGTCATTTGGCCCACCAATTGCTATATAATCTCAAGTCTTAAATGCCGTCTAAGATGTCAAAAATGTCAATATATTTATCAATATATTTGATACAATTATTTGTAACAAAATTGTTAAACAAAAAAGTTTAAAATATAAAATATTTTATAAAAAATTAAATTTTTATGGAAATAACATCATTAAAATGTATTTTAAAAATAAATAATTATTATTTTGAATAAATTAAATAATGTATAAAATATATTATTTACAAAGTATAAGCGGTTCTGTAATTAAAAAGTAAGCAAGGATATTTTACAAAAAAATGTTATATCCGAAAATTCATGTTTAAAACATAAATAATATATTGAATAAACACTTGAATATGAGATTTTATCAATAATAGTGTGTATAATAATAATTATTATTTCAATATCATCAAGTACATTTTGAAACATATAAATGTATTAATAATTTCCAAGAAGTGATGAACAGTTCCGGTCGACCTTAACATTAAATCGGGATATGTTTTGTGAGTTTACAGAATCACACGCGACATCTGATGTCTAAGATTTTAAGATTAACTTTTTTAGTTTTACCATGGTCATACAATTCTACATTGCACACTGTAACCAAATAACTTTAATTTTATTAATTTTATTAAATTCAACTAAATACATACTGTATTAATAAAATAAATAAATTTAATTAGCAATATTTTTAAATTGTTTATACATTTTTGTTGAAAATATATCAATTTAAATATTTTACAATAAATTAAATATTAAATATTATTAAATAAATTTTTATTAAATATTTTATTAATATATTATATATAGACCAAGTGAAATAAGATTTACTACTAATTATTTTTACCTGGATATAATTGTAAAGCAATATATTAAACACTATTTTTGACACCTTGGGCTAATTTATAGGTCAACATCAGAAAACGAAAAAACAAAATAAACATCTGAAAATATAATTAAAGTATTTTTTAAATAAAACTTTTATATAAATATAATTTAAATTAAATAATACATACTTTAAAAGCAGTACTTTTAGTGATAACAAATTGATTGCCACACTTAAAGCCAATTAAATATTTGCCATCACTTACCCTTTCCATACATAGTATTAACTGTAAGACATTTATAAATAATATATTTTATTTAAAATAATTATTTATAATTGAATTTAATAAATACTTTTAATTTATTCTGAAGTTTTATAACCGAATTGTTTTGTAATAAAAAATTTGTTAAAGTTTTAAAAGTTATTGAAATATCTTTATGAATATCAGATGTAATTGAATTTAGCAATAAAAGTGATATGAGATTAAACATTACAAATAAAGTGTAAAGTAATCGCATTATAACCAATGATTTTTCAAATATAATTAATTGAAGTCCTAAACTATTGATTGGATTAAACGTATAGATAATTATGAAATAAATATTTTGCCAAAATTTATTATACAATTTAATATCCAAACACAGTTTGTTGTGATTCAAAATAATTTTATTCAAAACTTTTGGTTTTAATAATAATTTTTTGGATTTTATTTTTGTTAAATAATTATTAAAACTTTTAATACGATATTTTAAGTAATAGCAAACCATTAGATAATAGAAAATAGTATAAAACATTACCGGTAATGTTGTTATTGCAAATATTAAAAACAATCCAGATGCTAATATCCAACATATTATAACATTTGGATGATCTGGGTAATTCAATAATAGTACGGCTATAATCGATATAACACAACCACATAATGATATTCTTAAATTAATTTTAATCATTAAATAAATTATTTTAATTTTATAAATATAGTCACAAATTATACGCTTATTATGTAAACTGATTGATTGAAAAGTTTTATATCCATTAATAGCGGCAATTATGTCAAACCATTTATAATCAATTTTATGACTAGTATTTAATATCCAAATGAGTCTTAAGCTTAATATATTCAACATAATTACACCATAATATAAAAACTCTTTAAATTCACCCCAATATTGCAATAAATCCAAGTAATAGTCGGGTAATTTAGTGTTTGGTTCACTTTTAAACACATATAAAGCATAACGATTTAAATTAAATACAATTATAACAAATATAATTAACACTTTTAGTTGTTGTTTAAGTGATTGTGTTTTGGAAACTATTTTGTCATTTAAATTATATCTACAAAATAGCCAATACTTATAGAGCGGGCGTTCAATGTCTGTTAAATTCATTTTTAATAATTGTTTCATTTTTCAAACAAATAATTTTATATTTCTTACTTAAAATTTATCAATATTCAAAAAAAATTAATTTAATATTACTAAAATAAAATATTTTTAAAATTATATATTAAATTAAGTTATATTTAAATTTTATTTACCAAATTAAATTATAAATTATAATTTGTTTTTTATATATTTGAAAAGATTTTATTATGGTATTTATTAGACTAATATAACTTATTATTATATTTTATGCAATCGTTGTAAATTATAACTTAAATTAAATTATAAATTATTATTTTTACTATAATGTTAGCTAATAAAAAAATTTATTTTTAGTTCACATAATACAATAATAATAATGACAATTAATTAATATCAAGATAATAACAAGAATTAGTTAATATAAATGTATTTTTATTTTATTTATAATAAATTTCTTATTATTATTATATGTGTATGCATTTTTAGTTTATATTTTGGCATAGATTAATTATTATAATTTAATTATGGTGCTCTAATCAATTAAGAATTGTAAAAATAAATATTTGCAAATTTATAAATATTGTTAAATATTTTAATGCAATTTCTATTATAGAAATCATAATTTAATTAATTTTCATGTATTAATTATATTTAAAACCTAAACATTATGTTTAATAAAGTATATATTTTTTAATTAAATAAATATGCACGAGATTTTTAGTTATATTTTTTTTTGGTTAAACTTTAACTTAAAGTGGTTACCAAAATAATTATCAATTATTGATATTAACAATAGTTTATTTGAAATTTACTATTAGTCATGTTAATTTGATTTAATTATATTTAACGGTTTTGTTTGATTTCAATATCTGTTATAAAAAAGATACCAAAACTTGTGGTTAAGTTTAAAGACTATATTTGTGATATAAATAGCTGATATTACTAATAAGATAATGAATCCAAACAATGATAAATCAAGTAAATCTTCAAACAAATCAAATAAAACTGATTTATCATTGAATACATCGGCTAATTCTAAGCCATCAACAAATAAGACACCAAAGTCTGAGCCATTGACTACTAAAACAAAAGATTCAAGTGTGAAGAAAGAGACGCCAAACAGTGCTAATAAATCTGAACCTAAATCTGATCCCAAATCTGATCCTAAATCTCAACCCAAATCTGATCCTAAATCTCAACCAATATCTGAACAAAAAAATAAGACAAATTTAGTACAAAAGCATTACAATCGGGATGTATGGCATGTGACCAGTACTACCGCCAAATCAAAAATTGAGTCCAAAGTTAAAGAGTTGGAGAAAATAAGTTCAGAAATTCTAGCGAATGGAGAATTGGCTCACAAGGAGAGTGAGATTCACAAATACCTGTGCGCTATACTGACTAAATTGGATTGTAAAGTCCACTCGTCTTACATCTATCCCACGGCTTTCAAAGCAATTTACAGCTCAAGCAGTACTAGTGATGGCGAACAAGAGGTGATGCCTACTGTTGGTCTTATTTGCGAATACGATGCCGTCGGCTCCGATGTGGTCGGTCGGGTCGGTATTGGCAGTCACTCGAGGGGTAATAACTTAGTAACCGAAGCCACGATCGCCGCGTTCATCGGTGTCCGCGAAGCTATGAAAGCCGATACACGACTGGTTGGAAATATAGTCATTTTGGGAACGCCTGCGTCCGAAGAGGCCGGCGGTAAGATACAGATGATGAAAAACGGTGCCTTTGATAAAATTGATGTCATTGTGGCTATTAGTCCATCCAATTATAACTGTTTGTTTCCTAAGTTTTATTGCTCCCAAAAAGTTAGTAATAAAATTTATTTTGCAAAAAACACATAATTTTTTTAATTTTTGATTTATGTATTAGATTTTCGTTAACTTCTTGGGAACCGCTGTTCACATGGATTGTATAAATTTGGGTGATAGTCATAACGCCGTGAATGCGGCCGTCCTGTGTTATACGGCTTCAATGGCACTGTCCAACCAAATACAACCCAATTGCCAAATACATTGTGCGTTTAAAAAGACCAGTAATAGTGACTATTTGGTACCCAAGAGGTCTGAGTTAGTGTTTACAATCCGTGCGCCCACCTTTGACCAGTTGGATATCCTTAACCGGCGGGTTGTAGACTGCGGTGAGTCGGCAGCACAGGCCACACAGACTCAGGTCGAGTTTGTCTTCTCGGACGACGATATGTATAGTCATGTGAATCACAACCGAAAGTTGGCCGAAGTTTTCAATGAAGAGGCCACCAAAATGGGTCTTAAATTTCACTCCAAACCATTGGCCACTGATCTGAGCCATAAAGTGACAGATTTGGGTAATGTTTCGCATAAAATTCCGGTCATATGTCCCACGTTTGCCATCAGTGCTAACGACACATCACCCGTCCATTCGGAAGATTTCGCAAAAACTGTCTCTAAAGCCGAAACCCAAATCAATACCATTAATATATCGGTTGTAATGTCTTTAACTATAATTAAATATTTATTGAATCCAAAACTTCGCGAAGATATTAAAAATCAGTTTCAAACAGACGTTAAAATGTTGGCTAAAATGATACAAAAAGATTAATTTTTATCTTAATATTTTATAGACAATTGTTTTCAAACAAAATGTTAATCTCAAACAATATTTGTTAACCATTTATTTATTAATTTTGTTTCAACGTATTAATTAAATTTTATTTTTAAATAAACTTAATTTTGTATTAAAAATATGTATTTTGTGATAAACATTTTTTAACCAAATTATAATATGGAAAAACAATTAATATTTAATTAATAATTAAAATATAATCAAAAGTTTTGATTCAAAACTATTAGAAATTCACTATCAGTGATACACAATCAGCGATTATTTTCTAATATGTGGAAAATTGTTGAAAAATATAAATGACATTAAATGAAATTCAAATTTTGAGTAAGGTAAAATATGCTTGGTGACATGTTTTTTGAAATATAAAAATAATATACTAGAGTTGACTGTAAATGTTTGATTTAAATTGATATAATTTGATTTAAAATAAAAACTTTTAATTGTTTCTCAAACAAAAGTGATTGAAGGCATGGCTCATGTGGTGAGAGTTCCCCGAAGTTTTCATTTACTACAAGAGTTAGAAGAGGGAGAGAAAGGCAACGGAGACTCCAACATATCGTGGGGTCTCGACAATGACACGGATATGTCAATGTCTGACTGGCGGGCAGTGATCATCGGTCCGCATAACACCCCTTTCCAGAACAGAGTGTACAGTCTGCGCGTCAAATGTGGTCACAACTATCCGGACGAACCGCCAAATGTGTCTTTTATTACCAGAATTCGTATGAATGGCGTGAATGAAGTGACCGGTGCTGTTGACAATCGTCAGTATCAGGTGTTGTCTAATTGGAGACATAATTACACTATTAAAATGGTGTTACATGAGCTCAGGCAGGCCATGACTCGTCGAGAAAATTATCTGAACCAACCCCGAGAGGGTATCAACTTTTAAATGCCATTTATTTTCAATCAAAATAATATTCAAAATCTATTAATTTGTTAAATCATTAAAATATTCAAACAATTTTGTTATCATAGCTTTGATTCATGTCTTATGCATTAATTAGACACATATTTATTATTTCAATCACTATTTAATACATTACTAATTTGTATTTCCTATATTTATTTTAATTGTTTTATTCATTTATTATTATTATTATTCATTTAAACAAAAATTAAATACCAATTATAAAATGAAATAAATTTGAAAAATATTTTACAAAATGAAAACCAATTTTATTTTTTTTAAATCATAACTTATTTGTTACATAATATCATAAAAGAAATGATAAGTTATTACAATTATGAATACAATATTAATTAATAGCATAATATATGAAACAGTATTATAATTACAATTAGTGGATCAGTAGTCTAAACAATTAATTGAATCAATCAATTCATCAATCACTGGAAGTACACAATACTTTTCTTACACTTTCTTTTGGCAATCAAATTATGCAAACATTTCATTCATTTATCATTCAATTATTTCAAAACACATCTTAATATTTATTTATTATATAATCAGCAAAATTATATCAAAATAAACTATTGGTTTAACAAATGCAAGGCTCGACTAATTGGGTGAAATTAAATGATAAACTCATGCAATATTTGCTTTACTTATTACTTCATAAATTGTATACATTATAACGGTTGGGATAAACAAATTGGATGACAAATATATAGTTAAATTTGAAAGTTATAAATTATAATTTATAATCAATGCATTAATAGATAACAAAATTATCATAGCTTTGAATTTTTGTATAGAAATAAACTTTTTCTAAATTAAAATCATTATTAATGTATATGAATTGAATTAAATGTTTGACAAACAAACACATTATTTGGTGAATCATTTGGTTAAACAAAACAAAAAATACAAACAAAAAATAAATTATAAGTGTAGACTAAAAAATAAATCTGAAAATCAAATATTAATTAATATTATTAGTAGTAGTGATGGGGAATGAGTGGCAAATATGTGCTGTTTTATGGCAAAGATTTGCGGGATTTGTCAAAATGTCGGAGAGGAGTGGGTCGGGAAAGTGGATGCAATTGATTAAAATGATTGTTTAGACTTGTTTTCCATTTGAATTGCTTGTGACAGATGGGACACACGTAACGGTCTTCGGTCTTGAGATGAACGCTACGGATGTGATCGTTGATGTTCTGTTTGCTACGGAAACAGTGGCGACAGTAAGAGCACCGATAGACAGGTGGACCGTCGGCTTGGATCGACTCATACTGATAGTTGAGTTGTGGCTCGGGTGAGTCCTGGGCCGTACGGGCTTTGGTTGTAAATTTTGTTGTCGCCGTTTGCGGGTCTTTCGGGCGCCACTTAATTAGCGAAGAACTCGACGGTAGAGTCGAGACTACAGTCAATGGGAATGTATATACACTTTGTTTTAGATAAACCCATACCTAAGAAGCTTTTTTATTCATTTATATATCCAAATATTGGGTATTTTTTTGATCGCTTCAAAACATATATTTTTAATGAACACTAATTGAAAATATTATTTAATAAATAATAATAATTATAACGATTTGTTTGTGGAAAACAATGTGGGGATCGATTGATAATTGGATGACAAACTAAAACACAACTTCTAATTGTCTGCATTGAAAAGAATATCAATAATCGACTCATAAATAAAATGATAATTAAATTAAAAATAATTATTAAATTATTTAAAAAATTATAAATAAAAATAGTAGAAAAATAAAAGATTTATAAATATATTTTCAATTAGTCTTCTTTATATGGAAAATGAAAGTATGAATCAAAGGTTTGACTCACTTTGAGGCTTAACCGGCGATTTTGTACGCGACTGAGCCGTCGATGACTGCGAGTGCTGTGAACTCTCGTCTTCCGACTTAATGACCGCCACTTTATTCTCAACGATCGGTGTCTCAGGAGTTGTTACGCTTTCAGTGTTGTTGTCTTTGGACTGTCGGTTAGCATCTGATGGGGAAAAAGTTTGCTTTCGGCTTCGGGTGTTGGGGGTCAGTAGTCCGTCGGCCGAAGTGGACGCCACAGATAACGGTTCAATAGGCATATCATCTTTGGAGGGCGTAATCACTTTCGGATCGTCCGACGAATGGACTCGACTGCGGCCGCGCGTCAGTCTTGGCGACGGAGGTTTAGCTCCCAAAGGGCCGGTTGAGTCGACAATAGTCATCTCTCCATCGGTGTCCATGTGTTTCGGTGTCTCATTCTTGTCGACCAATTGTTGCTTTACATCATTGATGCCTTTGGGAAGTGTATATTCGCTGTATTTGAGTGGAACTCTTCGGGCTCTGGAATGCTTCAGCATATGTTTCTTCATAGGACTGCCGGCGGTTTCATTGGTCTGTATTTTAGTCTCGGAGTGATTTGATTCGTCCGTCAACTGAGAGAGCGGTTGCTCGTTGTCGTCATTCATGTTCAGCGCTGAGTCGTCGGAGTCTTTGTGGTTGGCTTTGAAAGCTATTTGTTGAGTCCACGACCGGAGCTTAGATTTGGCCAACTTTTCTGGCCGACCAGTCGGCGCCTTCGTCTCACTACTATCCAGATCTTCGCTTTCATCGCATTCGTCCGCCTTCTTTGTGGGCACCTCTGCGTCAGATCCCACTTCATTGACCGGCTTTTGGAGTATTTTCTTACGTTTTCGACCTCTTCGGGCGGGTCCGCCGGCATTGGTGCTGTCGGTGGGACTGGAAGTACGGCTCTTGTCGTGCGTATCGTTTAAGTTCTGTGAGTTTGGATCCAATTGACACAAACCACTGACACCTAATATCTCAGCACTTTTGATGAGAGAAGGGAGTTGTTTGTTAGGAATGGTGACCTCTCCTCTGTACATGAACTCCAATACTGCCGTCAGATCTGACATTTGAATGCCGTTCACGAATATAATCGGATACTGTGTCTGACCGTTGATGGACGACAAGATCTGTTTGAAGTAAGCAGAACTGGCCGCTAGTATCACCCGATGAGCCTTCACTACTTGTCCGCCACAACAGATCGATATATCGCACAGACTTTCGCTCAAAAACATCGATTCAAACGCTTCAACCATTTTGATCGAGTGATTCACACGAAGAAGTTGTAGATTTTGATTACTCGACTCACCGCTAGTATCGGCCATCGCTGGTAACTCTTTGATTCAATTCAATACCTGTTTTGAAACATAATATAACAACACTTTATAATTAAATCCAAATTTTTTTAAAGTCAAAAGTCTGGCCACAATTCACTCGCGAGTGAACCCATAATTTGAACAAAAACTTAATAATTTAATAAACATTTTAGATATTTTAACTATACTTTGAGGGACTAACTGATCCAATAATACCAATCAACTACAGATTGGACACTAAATTTGATTTAATTTTGGGCTTTAAATTAAACTTTTTACAATTAATTATATTAATGAATAGTTTGACTCAAAAAAAAGTTAATAAATTTTTGCTAATTTTTAGTATCATTTATAAAATATCTTCAAAATAAATATTTATAAAAACAAAATAATAATAAATTTTGCAAAATATGTGAATAGTTTAGGAAAATATTTAAAATACAAAACTTTCTAAAAAAATGTAAAGATTTTACACATAAAATAAAAGACCAAAACAATAAATTTAGGGCTCAATTAATGGACAATAAATTTAATGTTATATTTGATAATAAAATCATTAAAAAGGATAAAAATTTTAAATAAATTTAATTTTAAAAATAAAAATCACACAAAACCTTTTGGTTTGAATAAATGGTCAATGCTTTCTGTGATTTACAAAATGTATTGGTTTTTATAATAAAATCAAAACAAATGTGAAAAAAATAATAATCAAAAATCAATTTTGAAATATAAGACACAAATACCTTTGAATTTTTGACAATGAATTGATTGTTTTGTGTCCAAAATTTTTAACCAAAAATGTAGCGTTAATTGAAGGGTTGGTTTGCAATACAATTGAATGTAAATTACAATTAAAAATATATTCAAACAATTCAAATGTGAATAATATTCACTGAATATCAATAGTGATTAGCATTTAGGCAGCGATAGTGTGCTTACAGTTCAGCAGCCATTGTCTACTCTGTCTGACACTGTGTTGCACTACCAGTGCTGTACTGTCGGCGCTGTCCGCACGCTTCACTCCAACAGCACCGATGTTTGGCTTTCTTGCACTGCTTTCTCTCTCTCAACAACACTGTAGTGAAAAGCGTTTGGTATAGTAATGCAGACAAACTCATACACTCTCTCTCTCTCTCCCATCTCTTTTCAATACCTCTCTATTCACTTAACTTTCATTTTGTTATACATTTTCTTTGAAATTATATTATTTGGGTTTTAGTTTTTACAGAATTTATAGTAAAATTGTATTTTTTTAAAGTAATTTTATATAAATTCTTAAAATAAATACAACAATTATTTTTCATTTTAATATTTGTATTTAAAATTAGTTTATATATTATATAATTAGAAATATATATCGAAATTTTAATGTATGTAGATATGTATCTCAACAAAATGTATGCTGCTATACCACCTTGGAAATAATACCCTCTCTCTCTCTCTCTCTCTCTCT
>JAQIWK010000968.1:0-12400 GCA_034695265.1 Dissorhina ornata | reverse complement strand
TAATTTGGTTGATTAAATTGTTAATTTAGTTGGTAATTTGGTTAACTCAGTCAATTCAATCGTTAATCTTGTTAATTTAGTTAATTTGGTTGTTAATTTGGTTAATTTACATGTTAATTCAGTTAATTTAATTGTTAATTTAGTTGTTAATTTAGTTAATTTCATTGTTAATTTGGTTAATTTAGTTAATTTAATTGTTAATTTAGTTAATTTAGTTGTTAATTTAGTTAATTTCATTGTTAGTTTGGTTAATTTAGATGTTAATTCAGTTAATTTAATTGTTAATTTAGTTAATTTCATTGTTAATTTGGTTAATTTCATTGTTAATTTGGTTAATTTAGTTGTTAATTTAGTTAATTTCATTATTAATTTGGTTGATTTAGTTGTTAATTTTGTTGCAATTCATAACACTGGTCTTAACCCAATACCAGTGTATACCCTCTACTGTGCACTAACGTAACGGTGTTTGCGTAGTCAAATTTAGAGCTTGGCTTGTGTGTTTGACACAACACTCACTCAATAACTTAAATACAATTTATTTGTAATTATAATTGTATTTAATATTTAATTTCATTATTATTATTATAACTATTAAAGTGTTGTTTAATTAAAACATTTAATTTTTAATTGTTTTATAAGTTGTTTTGAGTGTTAAGTGTTTTCAAGTGTCCAGTGATTCAAACATTTAAATTCAATTAAAAGTAAATTTTTGTTTTTATTTTTGTAAATTATATATAAAAAAAATTATGTTTTAATTTCAATTGTAATCCAAGAAAACAATTAAATATTTATGTTGTTTATAAAAATTTAATTATATATTTGTAATAATATTTATAAATTGTTTATTAATTACAAATATAACTAAAAAAAAGTGATTAAAAAAGTTTTTTTTAAATATATTTTTAAGACATGTTTTAAAAATGACTTTAAATTAAATGTCATTTGTTTTTGTGATTAATTTTTTTTAAACATTTAAATTACAAATCAATTGTGAAATCAAAATAATAACTATTTTTATACAACAAATCAAAACTAAATTATATATTTAATTATGTCTTCAAATGTTATCTCATTTTTGTTAATTTTATGGACATTTGTATTGAACGCCACGTATTGCTGGTCACCGGCTATGGCCGCAGTGGCCACACCGTCGGTAGTCGTAGATCCGTTCAAACATTACTTAAAATATCAGCCAATGGTTGACTACATCCAGTCATTGCGTGACAAACACCCAAATCTGGTTCAATTGGCGTCCATTGGCCGAAGTGTCCAAAATCGTGACATATGGACAGTGAAGTTGTCGGCCAACATCGGACCGGCGGGTAGTGTTAGGCCATTGTTGCGACCAATGTTTAAATACGTGGCCAACATTCACGGCAACGAAGCTATTGGACGGCAACTGTTGCTTCAATTGGCCACTTATTTGACCGATAATTACGGTAAAGACAGTCGCGTGACTCGATTACTGGACACAACTGAAGTACATTTGTTGCCATCGCTTAATCCCGACGGCTTCGAAACGGCCAAAGAGGGCGATTGTTTCGGTGCCGGCCATCAGTCTGGCCGTCAAAACGCCAATAATGTTGATTTGAATCGCAATTTTCCCGATCAGTTTGTGACCGACAGTTCATTAGATAGCAACCAAACTGTAAGACAACCCGAAACTCTGGCCGCCATGACATGGATTGTGAACAATCCGTTTGTATTGTCGGCCAGCCTTCACGGCGGTTCAGTAGTGGCCAGTTATCCGTTTGACGACTCGGCTCAACACACTATAAGTGGCCATAAAAGCCCCACTCCCGACGACCCGTTGTTTGAAAACTTTGCGCTGACGTACGCCCGCAATCATCTGACTATGAGCAACGGTTCCGTATGTATGGACGACTCGTTTGCCAACGGTATCACAAACGGCGCCGATTGGTATGACGTGACCGGTATGTACGCCACCATTGATAGTGACTATGGATTTGTTTGTATTAATGTGTCTTGAATTGTCACCTCAGGAGGAATGCAAGACTTTAATTACATTCACAGCAACTGTTATGCGATTACATTAGAGCTGTCGTGTTGTAAATACCCGAAAGAGTCTGATCTCGACAAGGAATGGCTTAATAATAAAGAATCTCTTTTATCGTTCATTGAAATGGTATTTGAAAAATAATTTATCCTAAAATGACATCTTTTTTATAACCATTTTTTGATATTTAGGTACAAATGGGTGTCAAAGGTCTTGTGAAGGACTCGCTGACTGGTCGGCCCATCGAAGGCGCGACCGTTAAGATTGATAGCATTAATCATATCTTAAGGACAACTAATCGGGGCGAGTACTGGCGTCTAGCGATGCCCGGTGTTTATCAAATGACGGCCAGTGCTGTCGGCTATGAATCTCTGATCAAAAAGGATGTGATCATTAAGAACACAACGGCCGCTACACCACTGATATTAGATTTCCAATTAAAACCTATTGGTGGCCAACGATATCCAAGTGTCAATAGTCCCGATGTGGTGTCAGTTGTGGACAATCATAAAGCCAGTATAGGATCGGTGACTCCAAATCCTGCTAAGATTACTAGCGATCATTGGACGGCCGACTACTGGAACAGTTCGGTGCATAATATGTCGGCCGCGAAAGACTTCCAGTCAAAGACTGAGTTTAGACACCATAACTACACTGAACTTAATAAATATTTGAAAAATTTGTCCGTAAAATATCCACATTTGACACGACTTTACACAGTTGGACAGTCGATCGAAAACCGTGATTTACTAGTCCTGGAAATTGGCCTCACACCTGGCGTACACCGCCCGGGAATTCCCGAATTTAAATACGTGGCTAATATGCACGGGAATGAAGTGATTGGCCGGGAATTGCTTTTATTGTTTGCTAAATATTTGCTCGAAAACTATGGTTTTGATAATCGCATCCAACGACTGGTCAATAAGACCAGAATTCATTTGATGCCAACCATGAATCCCGACGGCTATGAAAAGTCACTGTTAGGCGACTGTAACTCAGAGTACGGGCGCGGAAATGCCCATAAAGTGGACTTAAATCGTAATTTTCCCGATCAGTACATGACGTTTAAGGAAAATCGGGTCCAAGAGGTGGAAACACTAGCGATGATGAAGTGGTTACAGTCCGAGCCCTTTGTATTGTCGGCCAATCTTCACGGCGGGTCATTGGTTGCCAATTATCCATACGATGGCAATACACAACACAAAGACGGCATTTACAGCAAGACTCCCGATGATGTACTGTTTAGACACTTAGCTCTAGTCTACTCTTTGGTTAGTATTAATAACTAATAATACTTTTGTTTGATGTTTGGATCAGTTAAAGTGACAATTGTTTTTGTGTTTGATGTCTAGAATCACGCGACTATGCATTTAGGAAAGCCGTGTCCGCGTGATTGCGGTATAATGAACGAGAACTTTGCTTACGGTATAACCAATGGCGCCAATTGGTACGCCCTGTACGGCGGTATGCAAGACTGGAACTATTTGCATACCAACTGTTTTGAGCTAACCCTAGAGCTCGGGTGTCGTAAGTATCCGTACGAGACGGACATCGAGTCCTTTTGGAATCAAAACAAGCGATCGTTGATTACATTCGCCGAAGAAGTCCATAAAGGCGTCAAAGGTTTTGTGTTGGACACCGCCGGGCGTCCGGTGGCCAACGCTACTATCCGTGTGGACGGTATTGGCCACGACGTGCGATCGGCCATTGATGGAGACTTTTGGCGTCTATTAGTGCCCGGAGTTTATCGGATAACGGCTTTCAAGAAAGGGTTTGGTTCTCAAACTCAAACAGTTCGTGTGACCAACGGTATGGCCACTCAATTAAATTACACGCTAGAATCGGGTTACGATGAGTGGTCACTGAAGTATGATTTTGGTATTGACGCAAATTTGATGGCCGATGAATACCTGGATAACAAACAATTACACGATTCATTGGAATCGTTGGCCAAAATGAACCCAAATATTGTTAAAATATTTTCAAACAGAGCCCCAAATCACGATCGGGTTTTGCATTTCTTAATGTTATCAGACTTTACGGCCCAATCGACTGCGAGGGCCGATCGGCCTAATGTTGTACTCATTGGCGGCCTTCACGGCGACCAACCGGTCGGTAGAGAAATGCTGATCCGATTGACTCGACATCTGATCGACGGGTTTAAAGGCCGTGACCCAAGAGTTGTACATTTACTACAATCAATGACTTTACATATCATACCGTCTGTCGACGATTCGGGTTTTGACCGATCGGTGGCCGGAAAGTGTCAGCCATCACTTGACAGCGCCAACGACTTAGCGGACAAGTTTGCCGAAGAGTTTAACAATAAGTTTGGTGCCATTGAAGCGTTGAAAAAAAATTTCTTAGTTTATAAATACGTTACATGTTTGAGCGTTGAATCTCATGGTCTTGACGTCCAGTTTCCGCTAATGATGAGTTTGGACGACTTGGATGGCCAGTCGTTATCATCGGTAGCTTTCAAAGCGCTGGGCACTGCCTATACTACTAGTAATTCATTGTTATCTCAACGCATGAAATGTAACGATACTTTAAATGTTAAAATTTACAAGAAGTTAACTCATGTTCACTCTACGGGTCAATCATTACTTGACTACGGCTTTGCTGACCACAAGACACTAATGATGTCCGCACAGATTCATTGCTGTTCGTACCCGTTATCATACGAATTGCCACAACTTTGGAAGAATAATTTGGAATCGTTGATGAGTTTCTTAGAGACCAGTATAACAGGTATTTCTAAAAATTTTAATAATTAATATTTTAATTTATAATTACAATTTATAATTAAAATTATTGTTTTAATTAAAGGGATTACTGGTTATGTGTTGGACTCATCTAATGCCGTACCAAAAGGTCTATCGGTTTTGATGGATGGTTTTGAAGAACCCATTGAAATTGATCCAAAGAGTGGAAAATTTAATTTAGTCTTAAATCCAGGCGTTTATAACTTTCATTGTATGAACAATTAATTATTAAAATACTAAATAATTTCTATTTTAAAACAATTATTTATTTTTTATTTAGTTTCTGCGCCGGGATTTGAAAACAAGTCTTTGTCGGTAACGGTTAAGACCAACGAAAACAAAAAGATGAATATAATACTGGACTCAACCGGCCTTTTGATGAGTTATCATAATTACGAAACAATGGTTTCACTATTGACTAATTTTTCCGATAAATATCCCGAAATTACATCACTTTATAGGTATTAAAATACTTTTAAATAGTTTTAAATTATTTATAACTAAAATGTTTTGTTAATTGCTTACAGTATTGGACAGTCTATAGAAAAACATCAATTACTAGTGCTTAGGATTGGGTTAGAGTCGAGACGGAGGGGCGCCGAGACGGCAAACGTACGGTTTATTGGTGGACTACAGGGTCACGAAAGGTCGACCACCGAAGTGTTACTTCAATTGATAGATCACTTGCTTAGTCACTACAAGAAAGATACGTTTATAACGCAATTGATTGATATGACAGACATTTATGTGCTGCCAATGGCCAACCCTGACGGCGCCGAATTGGCTCAATTAGGTCGGTGTGACAGCACTAAAGGTCTAACCAATGCTAAAGATGTCGATTTGGATCAATCGTTTGATGGTATTAATGATAGTTTGGATTAAGCCATAAATTGTTTTATAAATCAATTGATTATTACTTTAAGGATTGGACACAAAGCTGAAGACAGCGCCCGAAACTAAGGCAATTAAAGAGTGGACTACAAAAGAAAACTTCTTAGTGTCGGTAACGCTCAGGACAGGCGGTAATGTAATTACATATCCCTTCAGTTCAACCGATTCTTGTAAGTAAACTATTAATTAATAAATTTTATATTAATTGTATTAATTGTTATTTTCTTTGTTTATTAACCTATAGCTGTCAATCGTAGACCGTTGTCCGAGATTGACAAACAATCGTTTGAACACTTGGCTAATATCTACTCGAAAGCCCACAAAGACATGCATTTGGGATCAGCTCGATGTGGTCATGGGAATCGTAATCGACTGATTAAGAATGGCTTTACCAGCGGTTCCATTTGGCGGCCAACTAATGGTACGCTACAGGACTACGGCTTTAACGCTAGTAATGTGTATGAACTGTATGTCTATATTGGATGTTGTGGTGCGCCTCCGGAGGCCGGGCTAAGCGATTTGTGGCGCGACCACAAACAGCCCATTCTTGAGCTTTTAAATAATGTTAATAACGGTATTCACGGGCGAGTGGTCGACGAGAACGGCGCTGGTATACCCAATGCCCGTATTTTGGTTGAAAACATCGCTCATAAAGTGTACACAACTGACAGTAAAGGACACTATAGGATACCCTTATATGAAGGCCGGTATGTCCTAACCATCGAAGCCGACGGTTACTGGCAGTCGACCAAAATGGCCCAAATATTTGCCGGTCAGGACAACTTGTTTGTCATTGATATGGTGGCTGACACTCGCATAGCCGGCATTCCTCGCGCGGTGTTTGTGATAATTTGTGGATCAGCTGTACTTACGCTGCTCATAGTGTCTCTATGTGTTTATAATGTATTACTTCAGCAAAAGTACTACCAAAAGGGTTTCCAGAAGATTGGTTCGGATGGTGTGGTGTTTGGATCAGATGGTAGTGATGACGATGACAGCGATGGTCAGTACGGTGTAGAGGGAGAAGTGATTCATAGGAATGGCCGCCGTATTATCCATAAGAAACCATTGGTTTCGGTTGAAGAGTATAAGGATGTGATGTCCAGTGATGAGGACGAGCTCTATAATGTCCGTCAATGGCGTGACAATTAAGTGATTCAAACAAAACATTTCATTAATTAATTAATTGTGTATTAATTGTCATATAATGTGATGTCTATTACGGGCGCCCAAAGTCTAGTCTTCAACAAAAGTTTTTTTTAAACCAAAAACTTAATGAAAAACAATTTTTTTTGTCGTAAAAAATATATTTTTCTAATCAATAATTATTGTTTCTCACAATTAAACTCTGGATTTATAAGAGTTTATTAATTGTATTTTTAATTGCATTACTAGTGCCTAACTATAAGTGCTTTATTTATTTGTTTTAATGGGAAACACTTTATATTTGTTTATATTTTAAGTGTATTTCAATTTATTTATTTTTGTAATTGTGTGGTAAATGTTGTGTACATTTTGTATAATTTGCTAATTTGATAGGAATTTGTTTACTAATTATGATTTATTTTTTTGTTACAAATTGTTTGTATGTTTTTATTTGTATTCAAAATCAAGGGTCTGTTTAACAGAAATTCATTTTATATATTGTTTTACATGAAAGATAAGTGCCTTTAAAATAATTGGATTTTTAAATAAATTATAAATTTTATAATTTATAATCAAGTATGCAAATAAAAAGTAGCTTGATATAAAGGTAAATTATCAAGCATAATAATGTCTTCCATTTAATTTTTTTCCGATAAGTTTTTAAAATTTATTTATTTTCTATTAATAACGCATATTATATAATAATAACAATTTAAATGTTAAATAAATTTATATAATTTATATATTTTTCTAATCAAATGATCATTTATAAAAACAAACAATTAATTTGCAATCAATTAACTTGCATATTGTTGGAAACTGTTTAATCTAACAAATATTTTGTGATTAAGTTAGTTGTGAATAATTTAATTATATTATAAATTGTAATTTATATGTGAATATAGTAGTCATAAAGTGCTTTTAAAAAATAAATTGCATTCAAAAGTATTGCCATTAATTGTAATTATTATATAATTAATTAATTAGATTAATGTTTGGTTGCGATATTTAACACTTCAACACTCGCTGAAAGTATAACCTCATTATCTTATCGTTGACCACAACGGCCAACAAACCAACAATTGGTATAAACATAAACTGAATAAAAGATTTGACGTAAAAGTAACCGATTTCTGTGGCCAAGAAAGTAGGTTCGGGTCGACTGTAGTTGGCGTATATGACAACGGCTGCCGTAGAGACCATCACATTGACCACATGTACCATAAAATTGTGTTTATTGCGACCGATTGATAGGTATTTGTTTAAAATTGGTAACAATAAAGTAAACGCTACGCCCGTACCGGCCGCCGCGCCAGCCGTACGCCAGACCACATAGAGAGGGCTGGAGTCCGCTTTAACCCAATTTATATCAATGCAATACTGTTTTGCCAGTTCTAGTGACCACTCGGCACCGCCCGACTGACCGCCAAATCTATTCATATAGTCGTGAAACGCGTAAGCGATGGCCAACAACGTGAGTGACATAACCATATGTCCCATCAAACGTAACCGTTGAATGTCGACCAACTTCTCGACACATACGGCAAACACGACGCCAACTAAGAGACCGACCAAACACTGGTCAGGAAAGTGGGCCGATATGTAGACGCGTCCTAACGATACAGCCATCAGTAGCGATATGAATGCGATCCGCATCGCTAGACGATGGCGTCGGGAAGTAATCACTTTGTATTTAATTAATTGTATGATTAATGAGAACCAAACGGCCGCCGAACACATTACGTGACCCGACGGAAACCCGGGACCAGTTTCGCCTAATAATCAATACACAAATAAGGATTTAATTGTAATTTCAATACATAAATGGCTCGTATGTCCAGTTATAGTGTATATCAGTTAAGATATCTTAAGATAATTTATTATCCAATCATTTACTATTAGAGGACACACGTCGGGAAGTGATAGCAATAAGCCTTACAAGTAATGGCAAACTGTTTAAGACGTAAACGACTTAATTGTCTCGTGTAGTCATAATCGGTGGTGATATCACCAAAAAAGTTGGTGTCATTGTGAGACATGAGATATTTGGCGGCCATTGGCGACCACCAGTACGGCCGGTGATCGTTGAACGTCCATTTGAGTATCAAATTGATCCATTCGGCTAACAATGATGTCCACAATATCTTGAAGGCCGACGAGTGAGATATGAATACAAATGCGAACACAAAGTAAAGTAAGTAACCATTTTGTGGATCACCTGTGGATCAAATCAAATTATAGATATAATGCTAGTACTTAATAGAGTGAATGATCATCACCTAAATTGGATGAAAATATAAACATCGGTTCCAACGGTGATAGATGTAACTGAAACGAAGACATGGCCTGTACTTCAGCCAAACGGATCCGATCCAACAATGTTGTCATCGATGCCATTGTCTTCAGTTTGGCTCAAAGCTATTGCAATCTAATTGTCTTAAGATCTTCTTATGGCCGCTATAATTATATGAACAGCACTTGAACTAAGATATCACATGAAATACACGTCTAAATCAAGTCATTAATTGGTATCATTTGATATGATTTGTGGCAAACATTCAATGTTTTTGTTTTGGTTTATCACGTGATTAACACATGTTTTTTGTTTGTGTTTTCATTTATTTAACAAATTATTGTTGTCTTTTGATTTGAAGATATGATGAGTTTTATTATGACTTTTATGTGATTTATTGAATTGAATTACAAGTCTTAGCGGCCAAACACTGGTCAACCGACATGCCGTCCAACGGGTCAGTCATACGGTATCGACGTATTCGGTCGGACAAGCATTTCATCTATTTTGACATTCAATTGTAAACTACTTTGGATCTAATGAAGTGATCAGTAAATCAATGGTATATTAATTGTTTTGTTTTACAGACAGTTTGAGTCCAATGACCCGACAGTAGCCATAGATGTGCGACAATATAAACTGATGATAATGTCTGCCATGCGGTCTCTATTTGGTGACATGGGATCAGCTGTTGATATAGATTTGATTCATTACAGAGATAATGATTTGCGGGCAATCATTAGGACAAATGCCAAGTAATGCAGTGTTTTATTATTAATTTGATAATTAATTGTTAATAAAATGTTATTTTTTATAGACATTTAGTTTTAATAAGAAATGCTTTAATAATGTCAATGGTTTGGGAGCAAAGGGTTTGCCGTTTCATTATACATAAGGTTTTTAGTTATAATTATATAATTATTTTATTAATAAATTGTTTGCAATATATTTATATAATTTGTTTTATATTTAATTCAACAATAGATTAGTCACTCGCTGTCATCGTTGGCCATCCATACTATCAAACCATTAATTCTTGAATGATATCACCATTTGGTTGGGTATCAATCAATGGTTTGTCAAAGACTTTGAGGTATAATAAAGATATTACCATTCAATCATAATTTGTACACAACTTTTTTTTAAACATTTATTCAATGATTATAAACACAATCGTCTTTAAATGGTTTTTAATTACAAAATTAAATGATTTTATATTTTCAATGAAAAAAAATTCAAAACTATTTAAAAGTTTGAATTGATTTAAAAAATAAAAATGAAATAAATATTATGTTTTGTTAAGAATGGCCCGCAAGTCATCGGGCAAAGTGTCGATCAAAGCACTCAAATTGGTCCGCAATTTGTCGACCGTCTCGCCGGTCAACGGCAGACCGTCCGACTCGACGGCCGACAACTTGTCCTTCAGTCGCAGTATTAGATCCACAACTTCTACTTCGGCCTTATCTCGTATCCAATCCATTAGATTAGCGCCCGATATGGCCTCCATATGCAACACACGTAGCTTTTGGTTGGCCTCTCGTAGCCGCTGGTCATACCAACAAACAAAATTAGGTGACCTTAAAAATCGGGCGTAAAGTCCGGCCCAATCGCCCTTAACCTGTGACGTCAACTGCGGGCCACTAGTTTCGAGTGATCGGAGGAAGTCGTCGGGTCGGAAGTGCTGTAAAATAGGTGTCCGTTTGAATGGCGACACATTCTTCTGGAGTGGCATTAATGATGCAAAGTATCGCTCTAATGGTATGAGAAAGGATTGGGTCAGTTCGGTGAAGAACCGACGCAATAACGCCGATTGCACTTCCGATGGTCGCCGTGAGTCTACACCTTTGACCAGCTTTTTGAGTATTTCCCGATCCTTTTGTAGGAACGGTCGGTATTTTGTGTAAACGCCAGTCTTTGAGTCCAACGTCTTAATAATTCCCGATTTCTTTATTTTAGTTGACTTTTGGCTATTAGCTGTAAATAAAAGGGTCAAAATGACCATGATAATGACAATGACCAAGGTGTTAAGACATTAAATACCTGATCCATAATCGCCGATACGAATAATGTGTGGCCAATGTTGTAGAGTCTTTGCGAAGAATGGGTTCGTAACGCCCAAAATCACGGGAGGCCTGCAATTGGTTTCAAATCATACAATGTATTGGTTTTTAAATACAAAATTGCAAAAATACTATATACTGACGGCGACTGTGTTTTAGTCGTGTATTCTTTGAATTCTGAGTCATGTATCGTAAAAAACGGTCTGAAGTCTGACCCGTATTTTAAAGGCAATATCAAACTGACCAACGATTGGACATTTTCGGAGCAAACGTCGGGTGTGGGCGCCATCACTGTAATGGGTTCACAGGTTAGGATCAGTTCCCATAACAGCTGAACGTGTGTGACGATTGAGGCCAACGACTTGTATATGTTTAGCTCATAGACCGACGGTATGACTATCGGGTAAGGAGTGGTCAGCGAGTGTTGGGAAGGGGACGGCGATAGCGTTGGCGGACCGGTCAACGATGTGATGCTGACCGACGGGCACGGAGTTTCCGTGTTTGGCGAGTGATTGAGTTTTTCATTACGATTGGGAACCGTTACTTGAAGTACAATACCCATCAACGGTAGGTTAAGAGTATCTCCCGGTGTGGGCGCCGGCCATTGATCGATGTCGTGACAGGCTTTGTGGCAACAATAAAATATACATTTTATTGATAAATATGATAATAGTCAATGAATGTCTAGTCACTGGTCTGGCCAGTGGTCACACATACCGGCCTCGAGACTTGCGTCGCCGCACTCGAAGAACTGCGGAGCCATTAGTTGAATGACGTGCGAGAAAAGCCGCACAAATGGCAGTCGAGTTAACAAAACCAACGACTTCTGGAAGTATCCGCGACGGGCCGTCCGGTCCTTAACCTGTCGGAAGTATACGTAGCCGTAAAAGTGGGTGCCGTCCACCTGACCAACCAATTAGACAATACAAACATGTAATTAGCGTTTTTAATAAGCAATTAAATCACTTAATTATTAGACACTGACTTGTAATGATTGAAAACAATTCTTGTTGTACTCCTTATATATGGATAAAGTCTTGCGATGTATTGGACACAAACGGGTCCGGAAGTGAAACTGAGTGTCGCCCCTATAGTGGCCATCATATGGTTGGCCCGCAAAGACATATCATGAGTGTTCATGTATTGATAGCAAGTTAACAAACAAATGGATCAAATGGTTGGTCAATACTCACATACAGCCCGAGTTGCTGTCGGGAAACGATAGGTA
>JAQIWK010000967.1:0-12405 GCA_034695265.1 Dissorhina ornata | reverse complement strand
ATACTATAATATATAATATATTTATATAATTATAGTCCAACAGTCATTTGAATGTTTGTTAATTAATGTCATAAATATTAGTTTTTGGTATAAACTTTTATTTCAGTATAAATATAATTATATATATATATATATATATATATTCACAGAATTATTATTATAATTTTGTGAATAATTTACTTTGTAATTAAAAAAAATGCAATTATATTAAGTGAATTAATAAACATGAATACAATTTAATGGCAAACTATAAGTTTTTATTATTATTTTGTGTTTTATTTGTTTATTTGGTAGAAGTTTAATTTTTTTTGTATAGCAAAACAAAGTCTCACGAAAAAATAATAAAAACCTAGATCATAAAACTACAATAAAAGTGTTTTGCTCTATTGTCATTAGACAATAGCAAAAGCAAACACAAATAAAATAAAAATTGTAAAATTTAATTAAATTTATTTTTTTTTGTAACTTTAGTTAATTGAGATGATGGCGACAAGTATCAGTGATGGTGACACTGGCAGGCATTTGTTGATTGGGAGGCATTTGGTTTGGTATAGTATGGACATTGAGATAATGGATTGGATGTGATTTATGAACAAAATTGATTTGATTGCCTCCAAATTGCTCCCACCATTCATTAATGGAAAGGCTCAGTGAATATTGCAATTAAAACCTAAAAATCTTGTTTCAAGAGAGAGAGAGAGAGAGAGAGAGAGAGAGAGAGAGTGAGAGAGAGAGAGAGAGAGAGAGATTTTATAGGAATAAAGAAAAATAATATATATAAAAGTCTTTGCTATTGATTTGTCCATAAAAAGCCATTAAATGTAAGATTCATAACATTATCCGTTATTTCTTTCAATGACTGAAATTTTAACTCTCATAAGAAAGGGAGGGAGAGAGAGAGAGAGAAAGAAAGAGAAAAAGTTGAGTGTATTGAGAGGTCAGTAATGATGAAACGCTACTTAAAACCAATGGCCAGTTATATCATTAAGAGAAGCACTTCAACAGATCAGTTTGAGAGAGAGAGAGAGAGAGAAAGAGAGAGAGAATAAATAGAAATTACATTCATTTGTAATGTCGGGCGACAGTGAAAGCCGTGAAATACAAGATATTGCGTGCAATTCATTGGCCCCGCTATTTGCCAACCGATGAACATCACTACCATTACTTTTACTACTACTTTGTATATCAGTACTATCTGTCACTGGCTGTAGGATACATACCCCGCACAACACATATACAACCAAACTTATAGAGACAACTGTATAATAAAATACTTTTTTTTGTTAGAAACGGCTTTTGCTAAACAAATAAACTAAATACCGACTAAACAAATATCAAAAACTGTTAGTTTCAATCAATAAATTATCACAAAAAACGCAATCCATTTAATCAATATTATTATTATTATCTTTATTATTTAGTTTTGTCTAACAAATATAGTTTTATTAATAGCTTGCTTTTATTTTTTTATCAATTATGTATGTTTGTTATAAATAAATTAAAATTTAATTCAATTAAAACTTAAAAACTTATATAATGCTATGCTATGCAACTGCTATGCAAACTAGATAATACATTTTACAAGTGCTCTCGCATACAGAATTCAATAAATTCAAAAATTTAATAATAAAAAAAAGTTTTTAAATACAAAATTAAATTATCTACAAAAGGCAGACAAAAATATATTATATTATCAAAGGGTTTGTATGCAAAACAACACTTGTTTTATAATGCAATAGTATTTTTTTTGTAGTGTTTAAATAAGTGCATAACAAATACTAGAAATATAAGAGAGAGAGAGAGAGAGAGAGAGAGAGAGAGAGAGAGAGAGAGAGAGAGAGAGAGAGAGAGAGAGAGCGAGAGAGCAAACAGACAATACCATAATCGCATTGAATTTAATACAATAGAGCATTGCTATTAAAATATATTTATGTAAATTTATTTGTGTGACATTTATTTATGTTTGTATTATATTATGCAATATATATATTTTTACATATAATGCTGTTTTACATTCATAACATTGTATGAAAAAAGATAAAAATATAAAACTATAGCAAAAATAATAATACATTAAATCTTTTCATTGGTGAGGAAATCGCTGATTTGCTTTGTTATAAAAAATTATGCTTTGAATAAATTAAATGTTTAGGTATTTATTCAAATATTTAAATATTAAAAACTTCGAATATGAAATATTTATTATTCCTTTAAGTTAAATATCATAAAATTACTTATAAAATATTTTTAAATATTTATAAAACTAGTGAAACAAATATTTGAAATGAGTTTCACATCTGTATTGAAAACTTAAAAAAAAATATTAGTAGTATTCACAACAAAGTCTGACAACAAAAACGGTACAATTTCGATGGTTTGTAAGAAAAAATATCCAAAAAAATAACTCCTAATTAGTTGGCATTTGACAGTTGAAAACATAAATGAGTGAAATGTTTTGGTAGAAAAACACACATATTTTTGGGTGACAACAGTCTTTCTGAGAGAGAGAGAGAGAGAGAGAGAGAGAGAGAGAAATGTCATTTATATCACTATATACTACCATAGTTTTTAATATCAAACTAATTGAAACACAAACCACATATTCATTTTTTTAACTAAATCAAAGACAACACAACATATTCAGTAAAATATGTATTGAATTTTATACTTATTTTGTGGCTCTAAACCAGAATTCCGGTCTCTCTCTCTCTCTCTCTCTCTCTCTCTCTCCTTTCTCTATCTATCTCTTTCTCCGTACTATTTTCATTTACATTTGGAAATTGCCATCAATTTATGTATTAAATGCAACAACAAAATGCAAAACTTTGAATAAAATGAGAGTGGTATAAAAAACAACAAAAATATATGACAGCTCGTCACTGTCACATAGAAATCGTATGAATGTATACATCCTATTAAAAAACACAAGTTTTTAACATAACTTTATCTAGAGTTTGTATTATTCTCTCTCTCTCTCTCTCTCTCTCTCTCTCTCTCTCTCTCTCTCTCTTTGTGAGCAAACATATAGTAAACACGACTTCACATTTTAAATAAGTTTTTTATTCAGTGTTTGTATTTTATGTGAACACGAAATGCCACTACTATTTAAATAAGCTCTCCTTCTTTGACAATCATTGCCAACCAATAAAAGACTCTTTTTTTTATCTCAAAAAGATTTTGAATCATGTTTTTGATAAAGCAATTTTCACTGCAAAAAATTTAGTTTGTTTTTCAATTTAAAATTTGTTTTTCAATGATAATAACTATATTATTCGTCAAACAATTTATTTAATAGTTGGCATACAATACTGAATGTTTAACTATATTATTATAAATTTTGTATTCAAATTGTTTATTTAGACAATGTAAATTAAATTTTTTAAATTATCATATATTAAATTAGTCCAAGTTAATAAAAACTTGTTTGTAAATCAAATATATAGCATTTAATTAATTTTAAATAACTTTTATATGAAAAGAAATAAATTTTAAGTAAAGTAATTGCAAATATTAAAAAATATATTTACAAAACATACAGATTTGTCAGACAAATGCAGATAAATAAATGTTAAGTCTGTCGACAAAACGTTTTTTTCCAATATTTACATCAATACTTAAAAACTTCTGAAATATAAATTCTTATATAAATTTGAGTTAAGAGTTAGACTTATGTAATGTTGAGTGGGAGAGAGGGTGGGGAAGAGAAAAAAAGTAGATTTTGTAGATTGTTTGTTAAAAGTATATCACTGTATATTATTATATAATATATAAGAGCATATTTTGGTTTGTACAAGTTGTTGACTTATCTTAAGAGATAAAATAAAACCCATGTCTTACTTTACAACTACTACAACTAGACAATTTACTCTGGTAGTCTACTCTTGTAGATTTGTCTTCAAATTTTCAACCATTCCCCTGTCATTGCTTTTTTTCAATCACTCAATCATTTTTATATATTTCTATATATTAACTGATTTATAGATTTTGTCAGTTTTTACCTCTTTTTTTGCTGATATATTTTCAACGCTCCCATCGCTCGACACATTTTTTTGGGGGGTTAAGTATTGGAAGATATTGTAGAGTGTATTGGTGTTGGATGTCTGGTGTGGCCATCCATGGCATAGATGAATGAGTTTTGAAAAATTATTGCTAACCCAAAGTCCAAGTGACAGATCCACTGCTTTTTTGTTGTTGTTTTTCTCTCTTTCTATTTGTAGTCAAACTTTTTTTTTCTCATATATTCAACCATTTTTTCCAATTTCTATAATAAAAACAAAACAAAAAAAGTTTATAAGTCTTTCAATTCAAATATCATTATATTATTTTGTTTGCCTAATTCTGTGCGCCTAATAATATTGGCATAACTTTTTGTGTCTGTTTTTTTTGTTTATAAATGATAAATATATGAGAAAACTTTTCAATTAAAGTAATAAATAAAACAACAATAAAATAAATATATATTACATATAGCTTTTTGGTTATTTATTAATTTAATGCATGTATAAAATATTAAACTATATATAGCAATAAAATATATTACATTCGCATTACATTATAACAACAAAAAAGTTATAAAAAATAATTATAATCAGAGCTCAAACCTGGTGTTGGAGACTCATTATAATGCGTTGGTGACAAAGTAATAAACATAAATTATAAAAATATTATTTGTCATGTTTTTATTATCATATTCACAAAAATAAGTGTTATTATTTTTTAGATAAAAACTATTTATTAAACAGTAGTCGCAGAGAGAGAGAGAGAGAGAGAGAGAGAGAGAGAGAGAGAGAGAGAGAGAATTAACTTGTAGTGTTTTTGTTATTCATAACGATTGTTAGTATTATATTATTATTTGCTTTCCTTTAGATATATCATTTTGTCTGTATTTTTAGTCTTGTATTATGAAAACGATTGAAGCAAATCATAAATAAATTGACACAAAGAGATAGTGATAGGGATGTGATAGTGAAGATGAAACAAAACTGTACGGTTCTGTGGCTGTATGGTACAGTTATAGTACTGAACCTCAAAGAGAGTGAGATTTATTTAGTTTATATGGGGTTTTTGGTGGCAAATCGGTATCAGTATTATTATTATTGGTATGTTTTTTGGCGTATTTTTTGACGAATGACTGGAAACAAGGGATACACGAAAGCGAGAGCATTGCTTAACGCCTTAACTGTATATAACAGTAGTATTGATGGATAAATTGATGAATAAAACAGTCTCTTCCGGAATAAAGTTTTTCGATGCGCTTCTGGTCTACACATTCACTCACTCTGTCGTATATATAACAGAAATGGTATAACAAAACACATACACAAAACATAACCCAAACTATGGTATATATATATTACATATAGATATATCAACACAACAAATAAGTTATACAACAATAGCTATTCATCACATACCCAGGGTATAGTATATAATATATAATACAGGGCTCATAGCAATCAAATAAAATATATAAATTGATTATCAATAAAAACAATCATCAAATTGAGACACACACAAAAACAGGCACTAAAACTAATGATATTTCCATTTAGCAAAAATACTTGTCATTGAATATAACTCAACAATTTGCTGGTAAATAGAGAGAGAGAGAGAGAGAGAGAGAGAGAGAGAGAGAGAGAGAGAGACGGCTATTTGGTTGTCACGAAAATTCTTTATAAATATTATTTTATATCTACAAAAAAAACTTTATATAGTTAATATAATCGTTTTTGGTTTTTTTTATTAAATTTCAATTTTTTAGATTTAAATCACATTTTCATTATATAATCAAAACTATGAAAGAGAAAGACAACTAAACGTGAAATTGTTTGTCACGATATATTTATTACACAAAAGACTTAGTTTTTTATTTGTAATCCAATGTCAACCTAAAGTCTTACTAAAATAATCGATACATAAATTATTAATAATGAAAGGGACCAGGCTATGCTCTGTTTTGTTATACTTAAATCATACCGGTAATTATATATCATATTTTGTATAAATTGCACATTTTTAATATTATATATATTTATATTTTGCCATTTTATATTTGATAAAGTTAATAAGTATTAAAACAAACTATAGCAATTAGCCCCTTGGCTTTTTTAATTTTAAATGAAATTTATTTTTTTTAATATAAAAAATTTATTTTTCAATTATAGTTTAAAAAACAATGCAAAGCAAAAATAAAAAACAATGATTAGATCATTTAAAATAATTGAATAGCTTATTTTGTTGTTTTACATGAAATTACTTTGAATTTTTTAAAACTAATTATAAATTTGTGATTGTATTTAAAACTAATTGTGTGTAAAAATATATATATTTTAAATTTAATATTTATTTTTAAAAACCATATCAATGAATATCAAGACTATAGTCATTTCACTGCAGTTAATTTTTTGTGCAATTCTTGTGTCTGTTTAGTTTTTAAACAAAATTTACTTTAAATACAATAATTATAAAAATAATAATGTTTCAGAATGGAAAGGAAGGGGTTTGACAAAACAATCGTCAAATGTTACCGGCTAAATTAGATTGCTAGAGGGGGCTGGCATTGTTTATTCACTCACTTATTCAATGGTATTTTATTGCAATGTTTTTTCAAACATTGGACACTAATACTATTTAGAGTCACAATTTTAGACTACTATTTGAAGAGTGCAGTTGAGAAACAAACCAACAACTAAAAAATCAGCGTGTTTTTCATTTGTAAGTCTCCCTCTCTCCCTCTCTCTCTCTCTCTCTCTCTCTCAAATGTATCGATCATAATAAGTGACGTGAAAAATACACTTGACTTTTAAATACAATTCTAGTGCCTATTCTGGCAAACAATTCTATTCTTCATTTCTCTCTCTCTCTCTCTCTCTCTCTTTTCTTTCTTTCTTTCTTTCTAACACATTGTGTGAGGCATTCATTCATTCATCTAATATCGCAATAATGAAGAAAAAGCCAATTCGTGACTCTTCTAAGTTTAACTTATAAATTACGTGACCGCTCTCTGTATATGTGTGTACACAGTCTTAAGCGTTAAGGCTCTGTAGGGTTTTGATTTGCAATCTCTCACATCTTTTCTCTATGTATTTTTCTTTTACTTATTACACAAATAATATCTTAACTATTATTTTAATAGAAGAATAAATGTGTTAAATATAAGAGCAGCTGTTAAGCGATGTTTGCATTCATTATATTTATATATATCTAGCAGTTTTTGTATGCCAGGCATGACCAGGCTAGTACCCAAAGTATAGTTAGAGGTATTGAATAAAATTGCTAATTTAAAATATTTATAATTCAAATAAGCTTATTTATTATTGATAAAAATCTATATTATTTTATTTATTGTATATTTTGTGTTAGAAAATATATTTACATTTCTAACTGATATTAAAGTTAAACGAAACCCCTGGCCCTGGCGTCCATACAAAAAACATATATATAAATCTTTCATACATTACATTAATATTAGATAATATTATAATATATACTGTAAGTTATATAACTGATTATTGCTTTAAGTAAATGCACATAAAA
This sequence comes from Dissorhina ornata, assembly GCA_034695265.1. Classification (NCBI taxonomy): domain Eukaryota; kingdom Metazoa; phylum Arthropoda; class Arachnida; order Sarcoptiformes; family Oppiidae; genus Dissorhina; species Dissorhina ornata. The sequence continues at coordinate 4,869 of JAQIWK010000967.1, read as the reverse complement.
ACATACAAAAAGTATTTTTTAACAAAAGCCAGAAATAATAAAAAGATTTTTTTGTCTATATTTTTTAAACCCAAATGAAAAATATATTAAAAAGCATTTATATATATTTTTTTGACTTAAGAAATAACTTCAAAATTGGATTTTATGATCAAAACTCAAGATATAACTGAAAATACAGTTTTCATAAGTTATATATTAATATTTATATGAAAAACTTGAGTTTGCTGTTTATTATTTTTTTTGATGGGTAACTATTGCTTATAAAGTAATTATTATAATTAAATTTGTTAAATAATGTTAAAAACGTTGTGTATTAAATATATATATATAATTATATTTATATATACCCTTACAATCAACTCATTTAATATTCTTCATATATTATTTATGTTATAAGATATATATAACAGTATTAAACAAACTAAGTTAATAAGTTATATTCAAACATAGGCTACAAAAAACACATTTTGCTGTAGTGTACAGTGAATGACAAAATATAATATATTTCAGAGCAAAATGAGAAGAATATTATGAATTATAAATACAGAGAAATATTAGTATAAATAGAGGAAACAATATTAACAAAAAACAAATGTTATATAGATGTTATTGATTGTGATATTTCACTCGTAAAACTACACATATAAATAAATATAATTTTTATTTTGTAAATTTTTCGTTGAGTTAGAAATGTATAGTTTATGGCATAAACTTTATGCAAAGAAAATGATTTAATTTGATGAGTTAAACACAACATAAACTATTAGCATACTATTGTTAACTAAATTAATTTTTTATTTTATTTAAACATATATATAATTTATATCATAAATACTGTCCCCCTATTAAGACATAACTAAAAGCTCTTTATTTATATAAAAGATGTGAAAACATCAAAAGAAAGAGAAGTCTCTCTCTCTCTCTCTCTCTCTCTCTCTCTCTCTCTCTCTCTCTATTCTTAAAGCGTTTTTCATCATTGAGTTAATTACTGGTCGTATAAATATTTAACAATGAAATAGAGAGCTAAATGTCAAGTCATAGTCTAACCCAAAGATTGTTTTACGGAAATTGCATTTTGCGGAGACTTGAGAGTCAATTGAGACAAAGTTTAGAAGAAGGAAAGAGTGAGTAAGAAATAGACAGACAGACAGATAGATAGAGAAAAGAGGACACAACTAGATTTTGATTTTCATTGCAAAAACAGACGTTATATTGAAGTTAATGCACTTCCGCGCCAACCAAAAGTACCAACACTATCATCACTACCGTTACAACCAAAACACATACACACAAACCCAGAACACCCTGTGTTTTCAGTTACACTACTCATCTCTATTACACTGATTGAACAAAAGCATTGAATATAAATCTATAAAAATTTAAGACTAAAAGATCAGACATTTGTCACCAAAAAAAAAAAAGAAAGATCTAGAAGTAGAAGAAGGAGATGAACAAGAAAAAGGATAGAGACAAACATTTTGGGCATAACTTAAATAGAAAATAAAATAAAAGATATATTATATTATAAAAGGAATAGAAGATGAGATGAGAAGAAGAGATGGGAAATAAGTAGAGATAGAGAAAAAAAATCATAGTTCCAGAGCTGACTACTGATGGCATTAACTTTTTTCCGCTATAAATAAATGTACGCTTCACTAGACTTTAGCCCAACAAATGATGAGAAGTATAAAAAAAAGATGAGAAAGAAATATATTGTGAAACAAATCTATGATTGTGTTTGCGCTGTCAATGTGCACCAGTAGTAGTAGTAGTGATAGTATTTCATGTGTTTGTATTTCTTTATTTTATTTATACATTTCTTTCATTGATATCCTATTATCCAATGCGAGAATAACATACAGAATAGATGGTATATAATATAAAACAAAACGATATACAAAACCTAAAAATTTATATAAATCTTATGGTGTTGAACACGTTAAATCCATTTCCTATTTTATATGTATTGTATGTATTTGTTTACCTTTGTTTCAATTGATATTGAAGTTTGGTTTGTGATTGCGATCAGCATCCCTAAATATTACAAGAATCTACATTTATATATAAAACATTGTATACTATATAAAGTACTGTATTGGTTGGCAATGGTTTGGCATATTTGAATGAACTGATTCTCATTAGATTCATGTGAATCATTAGATTAACCATACATTTAATGTTTGATTGATTAACTCAATAATATATATAATATTTATATACATCATAACGATTATAGTACTTATGGATGTTTGGCCTCACAAAACACCGGCATATAAAGTGCCCGTCGAGTCAACAATTTGAAGGCATCTAACGCTAACACATAGCATACACTATAACTATTATATACAAAAGCATACATAACTGGCCAAAAACTATACGGGCTATTCATTGGAAAATATCAAATTGATTGATGTGTCATCCAATATGTACTTATAAGGGTCGAGCGCCTGCAGATCATGTGTTAATCACATCATTGCACACACATTTGGCTCTTAAACCCGTATCCCAACTATTATATTAATGATTGATTAGCCATACGTTAACATAACAACCCAAATGAATTAAACTCTGGGCTCCAAACACTAAATTTTTGTAGACCCATACCCTAAACACTTACATACCATACTAAACACTATCCCTGTTTATAATACATATAAAAACTCTGGTATCAAATATTTAACTCCATCTACTTTAATACTGCTTTACTCTTTCCCTCTCTTTATCATCTCTCTCTCTCTCTCTCTCTTTCTCTCTCTCTCTCTCTTTCTCTCTCTCTCTCTCTCTCTCTCTCTCATCCATATCTGCACTTATATTGTCTTTAATATACTTTATATGATACTTTGACTTATATTTGATTTGATTTATATTTATATACTATACATACTTATATAGCATAAATAATATGTTTTTAAAGTAATAAATTAATTATTAAATTAAAAATAAATAATTATATAGAAATAAGCAATAATTTAATCAAATAAATAAAACTAAAATTTTGAATTTAAAATGCAAATCAATTTTGATTATTTAATTTCTTAGAATTTAAAAACATTTTTCAGTTTTAAAAAAATTGAAAATAAAATCACAATGATAAATTAACTTTAAAGCGATTGTTATGGGCTGATATTAACGTCATATCGATTGGAAAACCAACAAAAATATTAAGTAAAGTATAGTTATATACTGTTAAACTGCACTCAATAAAAATGTTTTATTTTGTTATTGATTGTAAAGTGTGTTGAAATAAAAAATATATATTTATAGTGAACAGTGTGTTTATAAATGTCATATAAATAAATATAAAAAATATAAAACAATAATAATATAATAAAATAGCCATAAAGAATCACTAGTAGTATTGGTCTTATATATATATATATTATATGATATATCTATATATTTATTTCTTTTAAAATAAAGTTAGCATCCAGTACCATTAAATAACAGTGTATATATATATAACAATAAAGGTTTTCTATTATTATTTTTTTCTTAAAATAAAAATCACTTAAAATAAGATGTGAATTATTGGTTTCATTGAGTGTTTTATTTTTTTTCTTTATCTGACTTACAATAGAAAGGAGATGTGCTGTCAGTATAAAAAAAAGAGAGAATCAAAAGTAGTTTTATATATCACTCGAATCAAGTGAATTGAATGCCCGAAAAAATAGTGATTTTTCGTATGAATATAAGAGAGAGAGAGAGAAAGAGAGAGAGAGAGAGAGAGAGAGAGAGAGAGATCCCGAAAATTAATGTCAAGCTTTTGTTAGTGGAAGCGATCGATAGCTAACTAACTAATCAATAGTTAATTGTTAGCTAATTTGGAAAACACAAAGTAGTATATAATGTCTTCTAACTCTTTTACTCTCTCTCTCTCTCTCCCGCTTTATCTTACGTCTAATGCTTTTATAAAGTAGTAGTCGTTTGTAATGTAATGCCAATGTATTTGTTTGTAATACTAAAATAAAAAGAATTAATACAATTGTCTACACAAATGTATTGTACATTTAGTTTGTGTATAAAAACAAAGACACAAACACAAAGCGAGTAATGTATATAATAATTAAATCATTAGATAAAAACAAACTTTTGCATAAATAAAATAAAGTAAAATGTGACAGTTAATTTACGTAACATTGTATTATTAACAGTATATTTGAATTTCAATAAATTATTTATATATTTTTTTGTTGTTGCAATAAATCTAATGCCATAACAAATCTTTTAAATCAATTTATATAAATTTTGAGCTTAAAGTTTGGCTTTAAATGATAGATTAATCAAAACCCACTTAATATTTTTTTATACTAAAATTCAATTATACATGGTTAAATGTAGATAATTTATATTTATTACTTTTAAATACAAAAATAATAATTTTAATTAATATGAGATTTGTAATCAAAGAAAAAATTGATAAAATATTTTACTTTTATGTTTGAGTATTACAAAAATTGCAGACTATTTAAGAAAATAGCTAGATTCAATTGAAATACTATAAGCATAAAAAAGTTATATTGCATTTGATAAATAGATGACAATTTGTTAGTCATTCATCATTGCAATCAAAATTTTTTTTAATCAATGGTATTATACCCTTTTGTGAATCCTTGCCATCATTTTGATGGTTGCATACAACAAAATGAATATAACAAGTATATACCAGTGCTGTTACATCACTGGTTGGCATCATAACAAGCTATGTGATGATAATAGGCGACTCTCTCTCTCTCTCTCTCTTTCTCTAATCTGTTCTCTAGTCTAATAAATTTGATAATATATTACTGAATAGCAAAATACAAATTAAATGTTAATTTGAAAACACATTAAGCGCTCGGCATTCTCTCTCTCTCTCTCTCTCTCTCTCTC